>SGPM01000459.1:0-17289 GCA_004802725.1 Antrodiella citrinella
CCTCTTCGGTCACCTAATTTTCGGGGAAAAGGGGATGAGAGCACGCTTTGCGAGCCCCAATATCGGGCCGCCTAAGGATCGACCTTTGGGTCAATTCGGAGGTCATTTTCGGGGAATCGGCATGAATGGTTGGGTTTTCGAGCCCTCAATTTCGGGTATTCTGACATAAGACCTTTGTAGGGATAAGGCGGGGTCCTGACACGACAGAGCCAATCATTGAATTCCCGAATTGATTGCCAGGACTCCGACTGATGAGAGTCGGAGTCGTGTTCACTAACTAACGCCTTGCAGTCGGCGGTGACGTTCCTCCAATAACTTATAAACATCCGCATTTTACGTTGAAGCTACGGCGAGAGCTTGTACCGTACTCTATGAAGGCATGTCGGAGAATATCGATCTTCAGGCCTTCAGGCCGTGCATCTTGGTCCTTGTGACGGATGGTCAGCAAATTGGTAGGAGGCAGAAGGACCAGCGAGTACTCACCCCACAGCGTATATTTCTTCCCAGCTCCAAGGCTGCAGTATCAACCGCGTCCCGTACCTTAAATTCTGCCTTCCAGAAATATCTCGACGGACAAGGAGAGCTGACCTGGACAACAAAGCAGTCCATTTCGCACGATTGTAGCTGATGATGAGGTGTGGTCAGCCTGGACGAAAACACACGACCTGCACAGCCGAATCAGTGTTGCAACATCTGACTCACGTCTATACTGTCGATAGTATCTACGAACATCATGCAATGCACACCAGAAGTGGTGAAGATGAACGCTTCGTCAGGATGAGTCGGGTTGTCAATTGGAGATAAGATTGTGCGAGAAGTGATACCTTAAACTTGTAAATCCAGACTTCAAAAGCAGTTCAGGGACGGACGATGATGCAGGCAAGACTCGAGAAGGGCCCTCCGAGTCTAATGAGAGAACGACTATCTTCTCTCATAAGGTCTACGGAGACTAGGGAATACTAGCCGTTTCTCATGTCTACAGTACCAGTCACCGGAAGTACTTCGGATGCATCCACGGGGCGGCTGCTTCTTACTGCCAATGGGAGTATAGCTGTCGAACACCACAATAAGTTGACAAAAAAAATTAAAGCTCAAGCCTCATATCTATCACTAAAGTGACCACCGCAGGGGTCGAACCTGCAATCTCCTGATAACACGATCGTAGTCAGACGCGATGCCATTTCGCCAGGCGGCCATGTTTAAGCAGTAGAATCGTCGGATCTTGATGCTGGTCACGTTGTGTTGTTTAGCGGCCAAGACAGGCAATCCAAACTTGAACTGCTTGGCCATCCTCTAATCCTACCAACTGCAAATATTCGTTTGGGTTCTGTCTTGTTTTCTTTGTTCTTTGTCCGATAACATCGTGTGTTGTGCATGAAGTTTGACAGGATCAACTTTCGCTATTGGTTTCCAAACATCGCTATATCCAACCGACGAATATTCTCAAGCTGAACGATGTCTACATGCGTCCCAGTCTTTCCCCTTCCGCCACAACTTTCTCCGGCTCAAGAAGATCATCTGGACGACGACGAGACGATATCTGTGGATGTTACGGGTCCCGGACAACCAGGCTATATCGCATGGCTTTCCGAGCGGTATCACGCATTGGCACCCCTTCCGTTCATACTTGCGCCCCCTTCACGACCAGGCTCTCCGGCCTTCACAGCGCGTGCGTTGAAGCATCACGAGAGGCTGACACGCGCCATCCAGGACGCACAATGCAATTCCTCCGATCCGAAGTGGGCGCACGTAACGAAGTTGGTTCGGATGGCGGCAACCAGCAGGAGACAAGGGGCAGCTCCGGGTGTCAGGGTGGGCGAAAAAATCAAAGTGGACTGCGGGGATTACGAGTTCGTGTTGCCGGACACGGAGGAGGAGTGGGAGGAGTGTGAGAGGCGATGGGCAGCGAGGAAACTCACCGGAGTCTCGACTGCGAGCGGAAGCGGGGAGGGGAAGGGAAAGGAAAGAGAACGAGAAACGAAATCAAGGTATTGGCCCGATGGCGCTGCGCACAAGACGAAACCGCCGACTACGCTCGATCTACTCGCGGAGGGCGCCCTCGAGACCAAGGAGGACAGAGTCACCGACAAAGTTCGCAGCTGGCAGGCGACTGTAGTCAGTGCAGAGCATCTGAGGGCCTCCCCCTCTGAAACTCCCGCTGAGGTTGCCGTCTTTCAGTCGCGGACAGGGACGGGAAAATCAGGACCCAAGCAGAAACGTCAATCGCCATTAGACTTCCCTGTCGTCAACCATGCCGGCCCATCGACTACCACCAAGACCCAAGGGTCGAAGAGGGCCAAATCGCCTGTTGCCAACCGAAGTGGATCGCCGGTGGTGGATTTCAGGATGTTCTCTCCGCCGCGGCACAAGACGCCTGAGCCTCACAGAGCGTCTTCACATCCTTTGGAAATGTCCAGTCCTCTCCTAGGCATTGCAGACATATCCGAATCGGTGAGAGATTTATGAAATATTTGGTATTTGTTATTGACGTTTGGCACAGGACTTTCTACCTCCATCATTTCCCTCTCACCTTGAAACCTCGACTCCGAAAGACCCAGCTCCGGTGGAACCGAACAACCACGCGAAACGGAAACCACCACCTATCTACCCGCGTCCCTACTTTTCCTCTTCTCCACCCTCACCGCCGCTTTCTACTTGGTCTCTATTCGACCCTGCTCGGCCCGCGAGGAAATCACCACAGCCTCTGGTGATGTCGTCAAGTCTGCCAGCAATATCCCCGACAGCGCATGTGCGTGCGAATGCAGCGAGCAGGCCGCAAAAGAGGACGCGACCACTCACACCTCCGGATGATGACGTGTTCCTGTCCGTACACAAGAAACAGCGCATTGAAATGACCCAAGCGCAGCGGCAGGAGTCGAGTGCCCCGCCTCCTCCATCTTCGCCGCCTCCTGTGGATACACCAGCATTGTCCAAGTCAACATCACCACTACAACCCGCGCTTATGGGGAAGCCTAGCAGCAGTTCAGGACATTCCTTGAACTTGCCTGTTCTTGAGACTCCGAAGAGGAAGGAACTGCCCACCCTCACCGACCTCCTTGCGTCGTCACGTAAATCCAAGACGCGTCCCCGGCCCCCTTCGAGGAAACTTTCTTCTCCTGCCGTGGACGTCACCATCTCCAGTAACTATCCGAACCAGCATGAAGCCGAGACACGCCATAATGTACTCCCCGTTCTACTCGAGGACGCGTCTGTCCCAGACATCTCCCCTGCAAAGACATACTTTTCGTCCCCCGCGTCAGGGTCCGCGCATTCCACACCTGAGCACCGCCGGCCGCGCTCGCCTATCTCTCCGCTCTTCGGCACCGGCGGAGGGAACATAAGCATGAATATGAACATCAGCCATTTCAGTCCGCCATTCACGTCCACGCAGCATGGTCATGGTCATGAGCCCGGATCCGGATCTTCGCAATACGGCGGGTTGGGAGGCGAGAGTCAGCGTGGTCATGGGCTTGTAAGGGGAAGTAGCGGTTTGTTTGGGATGTATAATAGTCAGTTTGACGTCGAGGCGCAGGTGGGGCAGGTTAGTGATTTGTTGGACCGGGATGTTGACTTTGGTGAGTATTTGAAGGATGTGGATGAGGACGAGGAGCAAGAGGGCAAGGAGGAGATCGCTGCATAGAGGCTCACATCGTATTTTCCGAAGGCTTGGTTTATCATTTACAATTGTATCGATTATCGCTAACAGTAACACGAAGCTTTGAAGACGAGGGTTTGCGAACTTGCAACGTGAGCTCAAGGGATCATACACATGATTTGTTCAGGGCTCCGAAGGTCCGAGAGGACGTGTTGCAGGGGCCCGCAAGGCCGCTGGGTTTGTTCAACTGTGTTTTCTTACGAGAAGGATACTCAGCGTGGTCTCCGAAAATTTAAGATCCCGGTACCACCGCGAAAGTTCAACATTCATCCTGAGTTCAGGTAGCTCGCAAAACGAAGACAAAAAAGCATAACGCCACCAAGACCTAGGTCCGCCGTACAACAAGCCGCTCAGCTCGCGTCTGAATCTTTTCCGCCACCAGAGGAGGGTGAGTGGTTGGGTGACCGAGCCTACCCTGGCATTGAGACACTCCGCTCAATTTGAAGTAATACCGCGCAAGAAGTGATCTACAAGCATCCTGTATCAGAGTATCAACAAGAATGAACGCATGTACATGACGATCTGGCAGAAGAAGAGTCCGAACCAATATGTTTCTGAAGCTAATGAAACTTCTTGAGAGCGTCCTAAATTGCATCATGTCGTTCTATGAAGATGACCGCGGACATGAGCCAACATATGCTTCAACAGATGCTTCGACGATGCTGAATCAGCGCGCACACAAAAGTATGGTCATTGTTGTCCTGACATAAAATCACATAAGATCCTTTTATCGACAAAGAACATGCACGACACTTACCACTCTGACAGTTGAGCTCGTCGCTCATCGGCCGCTGTCCGTGTTGGACTATCCTTTCCAAATAGACCCCTCAATTGCATAATGACGATGTTGGTGTCCAGAGATGAGATATTGATAAGTGTCCGTAATGAATGATTTCATGTACGCCGAGGCAATTCCGGCTCGGGATATAGACCAAGAGCCCGTGGCTTCATGCAAACGCAACTCTCTTCCGAGGTCGAGGTTGTGGATCGTCATCGTTCGACCGAGAAACCTGCCCTAACGCCATTGTCGGCTCAGTTCCTTTCGATAACGTCGTTCTCAATTTGCGTGATTCTTTGCGTAGGGTGGCCTTCTCCTTCTTCTGACGGGCTTGGTCTGCAACGATGATCGCCTTGGCTTCTTTCTGTAGGTTGACGTGAGACACCGTCAGAGCCTCTTAGAACGCCGAACGCAGTACGTACCAGCCTTTTCTTGCCTGAAATGGCCTTTCGGGGGTTTCGGTTAGGCGAGGGGCGAGCGGAGGAATCCTGTCGTGAGTGAAAGAGGTCAGCAAACAGTGCTCGGTCTGTGCACTGCACCGACTGAGAGACATGTAAGGAAGATCAGTCACCTTTGTTCGCTGATGTTGATGGTGTTTGTCTATCTTCAGCTTCGTCTTTCCTTCCTGTGTCTCTCCTATGGACTTGGCCAAATGCAGGGCTACATCCTGGAAAGAAGTTCACGATCAGCGTACACAGGATACGAACATTGTTATCACGCACGATGTGCTGCGGAATGTGACATACCTGGTGATCTACGAACACCTTCTTTTGTTTTCCAGACCCAGTTTTCTTGATATTCGACTTGACCATTTAATGCTCATGGAGGAGAAAACTCAAGCCGTGATCGTAGTGGCGGCAATTTTGGTTGCGTTGCCGGTAGAGACGCTCAGCGCGTTACTTGCCCTCCGACATAACGACCGTAACTAAAACACACACCAGTCCGTCCGCGTACGATATTTTAGGGCGATGCCCATCGCGATGTTCGAACTTCACGGCCACAGAAAAATATTTGTAAGTCTTTCTCGCCTCGGTAACGTCGGGGCGTGCTCACCTATGCATTTCACAGCCCGATTGCAGCCTGAAAGGGACGACTCTGTGCGGAGTCGGACAGATAGACACACGACCAAGAATAAGAAGACACCGCTCCTCTACGGATATAGTCAACAGTCTACCATGCTGCTGGCTTCTTGAATCCAGTATTCAGGATAAAACATACCCTGCACGGCGGCGCGAGGTCAAGGGCACTTGTTGTACCTGTGCAATATTTCCTGGTTGAAAAAGATGCTTTCGTACGCGAGCGATCTGGTGATTCACTGGTTAGCCCGGATGGTCTGCAGGTGGAAACCTTGTCGATTTGTTTCGTCCGCTCGATGGACCCACATCACTCGGTGTTCTAGAATAGAAAGACCGCCGGCTTCACCACTCCGTCTTGCGAAGCAACATACCACTCTAGCTATCTCTCTTCCGCGACTAGTGATCCTATCCTCGGTCATCTCGTCCTCGCTGGGTCTGTGTCATGAGCCCCCAACTCTCACATCGCCGCCCGCAGTCTGTCATGTCCTAGTCGTCCCATGGTGTACTCGTATACCACTGCGCGCTTTCATGATACACCATTTATCGAACCTGCTGGCTGGAGGGTCCCAAATTTTGGAAATCAAAACCTTTACTCAACTCCAACTATCTGAGCTTACACCTCAGTGCCCGATATCAACCCTGGACACCCAACCTCGTTCCATGGGTGTTGGTGCTGATTCATCGGGCTGCTCTACCTACTTAAAGACCAACGATGTTCTGTCTCTGGTCATTCAGCAAATCGAAACTCACTTCACAGACATTGCATCTCCTCTGCATACCTACTACCCGACACAATGTGCACCAGAAGACAGTACGTGGGGCGCAAACTACCGCTCCTCATTCCTCACAGTTTGCTTACCCCGACGGTTTCTTTGTGCAGTGTTTGCTACGTCTACACTATGTGCGGACACGCCTTCACAATGGTATGTCCGCGTCCCCGCTCCTTTTCAGCTCATGGCTGACTTTTAATCTTCAGCCGGAAGAGACTGTTAGTTGCCACTAACACCCACTCAGTACTGTGCTTGCTCATACGTTCCGCAGGTCGCTTGTGACAACCGCAAGTGCAAATTCAGCCCTGTCCATCCGAAGTCGTGCAGCGGCGCGGATTGCAAACAGACATGCTGGCAATAGTGCGTTCCACCAGTTGTGATACTCATTGCTATTCACTGATTGCGGTCACACTGTCCGTCCCCTGCACAGTCGGCAGCCAACCGAACAATATTGTGCGTAGATGTCTCCTTTCTTTCAACCGTCCACAGTCGTGTTGACAGTTCGCCATTACAGCACCCCATGTGAGCGAATACTGCCCTAGCTGCGTACGTGCCAGCGCCAAGGTCTCCAACAAAGCTTGATGCTATGCCAACCAGTTCAGACTCTGCGAAGACCATTCGATCTCTGTATCCATACGGCACACGAGACTTTGTAGTGTACAACGATAGAGATGTAGTCTAGTTGTTGCTTCTTACGTTCCATCCTATCCACTTCTTTCTAATACTAGTTGTTCCAATTTTTACTAGATCCGTGGGCCGCCAGCCTGCGCATTGCAAATTTGACTCGCTGAAGATCGTTTGAACGCCACAATCTTAGAAATAAGCCTGTTACCACGGATTCAGCGACAGGGCGCGAGCAAAATACAAGGGTCTCTTACGGCAGCGTTGGGAGGGCTTGCTACACCTCCGAGGCTGAGTGATTTGATTGATCAATATGAAGCGGATATAGTCGGGGTCATACTAGGAGGGACGTACACGTTCAGAGGCCACGAAGTGAGGAAGAACGTATACCGCTTGAGTTCATAGCACTGTTTGGCAAGTTCTTCAAGATCGAACAGTTCGCCTGTGGTAAATCCGGCTCCGGTAAGCACTTATTCCCATCTAACTGTTCACGGGAAGCTCGGCGTTCATCTCATAGCGCTTACCTATGGGCATACCCCACAGTCTATCGAACGAAAACTTTGATTCAGGATTCTGCGGCAACTTATGGCGAGAAGTATCATCACGTACCCGAGAATAGTCGACACACAATACCGGTATTGCCAGGGTCAGCATTGGGTCAGCCATAAGGAGAATAAGGGACCGAACCTCGTGCAAGATCGGAGTGCCTGCAGGAGAGGGCCAGCGCTATCCCGCCAAAAGAACTTAAAAGAAGTCAGCCCTCCTGAAACTGATGTCATACTGAGGCGGGTCAATTGGCGATGCTCACTTCGATGGCTGGCTGGTCCGACACGAGGGCAGCAAAGTGGTTGTTCCTGCGAAAAATGTTACCCGCCGCTACTAGTCTGCCTCGCAGCGAAGAAAACTAACCACAGGAAACGTTTCATGTCTTCCTCTTGCAAAATCCCCGCACTCTGCATCTCCGGGTGAGATTTCAGTTAGCTGTTACACTGTGCACGTACAAAGCCTTTGGTTTTCCAACGACGGCGTTTCGCTCGACCACGCTTGCGGCGTTATGTCTCGCCATGAACCCAACCCTCAAAATAAGGATATCACCCTGTTTGAACGTGACACCTTGCTGCTTGGCACAGGCCTGAAGGTCTGCGACTGGCACTCCGTGGGTGGTCCACGGATCGTACGGCAACGGCTTTGAGCCGTTGGCAGTGTAGTACTTGACCATGTCGAGCAGAACATCTCTTCCGACAATGTCCAATCTGATCGGCATTTCAGGACAACGTTGTGTTTGTTCGGATACAGGGATAACTTACTGTGGATACCGAGGCGGATCGACGCCTTGTCGACGTTACCCGTGTCAGCGATATCGAGCTCGCCCTTGTGCAGGGCAGAGGCCACCGTGCTTAGGTATCACAAGTTTGAGGTCTGAGACTCACTACCACACCTGAACAGAAATGGTACGCACTTGTTGTAGAAGACAGCATGCTTTGCAACGCCATGGTGTTTCAACCCGTCCCACTGAGTGCCCGACTGCGTGTTCTGCAATCAAAATGAGCAAAATTGATGGAAAATAAAAAGTCAGTGTGGGCGGCGTACGATGTAAATTTCGTCGTCGTTCTGATGAGCATCGTCACACAGTATGAAGCTACGGATAGAGGGCGACTTGCGTGAAAAGAAAGGCTGGAGACGACCAATTCATAAGTTGGTCCCGCGGTAACCGTAGACAGTACGCATACCTTCGCAGGGAACTTAAGGGGCCTACACGGTCATTAGAGAAGATACCAACCAAGGGATTCGCAAACCGACCAGTTCAAACAGACCGTTTTGCCGGTTCTGACGGACGGAGTATTGACGATCAGGAAAGCTAATGTCAAACATACTTGATTTCGTTCTCAGCCTCCGCCACCACTTGCTAGGTCAAGAAGTTCACAGTCCCAAGTTCGTCATCCTTACCCGGTGAAGTGCTGGAACTTCGGTAGCTCGTCGAAAAATGGGAGCTTCTGCTGAGATGCTATTGTCGACTTCGGTGCGATGGTAGACTGGAGCACAGTAGATTGAGACGGCGAAGACGTCCTTGGAGGGGTTAGATACTTGAACAAAAACTGACCAAAGAGGACTATGAAAACATAGCGACGGTCATGCCCGAACCCCATAGTCAGCTAAATACAACGTTCCCGTGTCGGCCATGAGCTGCTAACGCATAATGTATAGAAACGTACGTCGGGGCACATAAATAAGAGAGAATGTAAGCCGCTGACCCAGGGTGGAGTGACCCTATGGCGGGCTTCTTGCGCTTGAGCACAATTGGGATGACTGACAAGATCTCGAAATGACAGCAAAGAAAGGTGTCAAGATCTATGATACAGCAAGCACAATGCGTCAACGACATTACCAGGCGTGTTCTACGGTATAAATCCGAATTATAACATAACAGTCTTCGGTCCACGACCCTGACCGAGGACCAAAATCTTTCTCTATCCACGAATGAAAGGGTGAGAAAGAGCCTCCTTCGGTGTTATCCTCTTAGCTGGGTCCAACACGAGACATTTGTCGAGGAGGTCAATGAAGGCAAGCAGGGATTTCATCTCGTCGTCCTTGAGTTTCGCTGAGGCGGGAGGCATGAGACGGGCCTTCAGATCTCGCTTCGGATTCGTGATGTGGACCTTCTTCATAACATCCTAAGAGGCTCATGAATCAGGATGATACGGGCACACAAAGCCTGGCAAGACTTACAGCTTTCGTAATCCTATCTTGCTCCACGCTGAGAAACGCACCCAACTCATCAAAATACGTCTGCCCGAACTGGGCTTTCCTGATGATCTTCATGTTGAACCGACCTTTCAGCTCCATCATGAGAAGGAGCATATGATTGTTCGAGTGACCGGGTAGCATGATCTTGCCCGTGTATAGCTCGTAGAGCGTACACCCTATGGACCACATATCCAATGCAGGGTCGTACGGATATCCCAGAACTATGGCAAGGGGTCAGCGACGTGCAACTGGAAAATCAAGGATGCCTACTGATTTCTGGCGCACGATAGAAACGGCTGACGAGGTATGGCGTGATTGCGTTCTCGGAAGCATCTGAGGCCGAACCGAGATCGCAGAGTTTCAAAACAGTTTTTTGCTCGTTGACCTAAATTTGTGAGGTCAAAGTCTATGGAAAATGACAGATACTTGCACTCACCAGTATATTGTCAGGCTTGATATCAGCGTGCATAATGTTGCATTTTCGGAGCAAACTCATGGCAAGGAACAGCTGGTGCGCGTATGCGCGTACCGCTTTCATGTTCAAACCCACGTCTTTACCGAACCGCTTCACTACCTCTCGGAGATTCATACTGTAAGATTGGCAAGGTGAGTATATAACACTTGTTATGGCGCTGGAAACGACATACCTCAGAGACTCGAAAACCAGGCATAGATGACCACGATGTTCGAAGGTTCGCTCGAGACGTACTACATGCTTCTTGTCATCAGGGTCAGCCTGTTTGAGTTTGTTCAGAATCTGCACTTCCTTCAGCCCAGCACGATGCCTGCACAGCAACACATCAGAATGAGTGTGGAGTCAGCGAGAAGACTGTCTGCTTACATCGATTCCTGACACCGCACGATCTTAATAGCGACTTCCTTCCCTGCTTCTGCCCCTTCTCCCTGTAGGACACGGGCCCTGACAACGTTTGCGAACATGCCCTTACCCAGCGAAGAAAACACTTGGTAACGACCGCCATCCAGCTGCTCACCCAGGATAATTTGATAGTATCCCTCCGAATCGGCAGCGGAATCCAGGTTTGTGGTGATAAGGGCCGGCGCTGTAGCCATCTGCATAGCAGCACCGTTAACAGGGTGCAACAAGAAGAGTTAATAAGGACTGACCTGAACTTTCTTCACCTTCTTCACCTTCTTTCTCTCCGATGTCAAGACAGCGAACATGTCATCAACTTCTTCCTCCTCTTCCTCTTCGATGATTTCGACATCTTGTGGCTCATCGACAACAGCACGCGCGCGCTTTTGTTCGTCTTCTCGAAAGTCTAAATTGGGGTCGTAGTCGGCAGCCGAGATCTGCTCAGAAGCATCGTCGTGTGTCCCCGACTTTACCTGTTCCTCTTCCTCGCCGTCCTTAGCGAGAGAGAAAATCGCTGGTGTTGGTGAAGCCGATAACGACTCGCGTTTGCCTGCACCAATCTTAGCACCCTCGATATGCAAATACGAATACAACGCACCAGTGGACCCCTTTTCTGCCTTGCGTACCGTCGAAGGCGAGAAAGGTGTCTCTGTAGCACTGTGGGGCTGAGATACGGCATCAGCAACAGTTGGAAGACGAGGAGGCGGTTCGACCGCACTGCTGGGACCGGGAGAAGGGCTTGCAGTACTGCTGGCAAGTCCTGCGTACTTCGCCATGATCGCCTGACGCTTTGCACGTCGCGCAGCTAAGGTCTCCTCTACAGATGGAGGTGAAATGGGCAATTCTAGTTCAACATCGGGTTGCGGTTCTTGCTTGGGGGCAGGAGGCGGAGACGGACCACGAGTTGTTGCCGGAGACAATGGAGAGGGATGGGGACTAATTCGAGGGGAAATTCTGAAAAAAAAAATCAAACGTTAGAGATCCGGAGATCTGACCGGAGGACTGCACTTGATACTCACTCGCCTTCTTCTTTCTCTGACTCTACTTTGGTGACGGCTCCATGTTCATTCCGACCGTTGGAAGGGCGACTATTGGACGTGTGTCTACGAGACTCATCGCGGTCACGATCCTTTCGTGAAGAGTCGCGGACTCTGTCCCTTTCCCTTTCCTGGTCCCTGTCTCGACCGTGGTCACTGGCGCGCCGATAATAATCGTGTTCTCGACTGTGTCCTCGATGGTCGTGGCGACGACGATCATCCCTCCTCCTTGGTGAACCATGTACCTCTTTCCCATCCCTGGTGTCCTCCTTCTCTCGTACTCGTTTGTTACTGGGCGGTTCATGGCCTTCCCAACTACGCTTTGAGCCTGATGATACGTTAGTCATGGATGGAGATAAAGTTGTTTACGAGGCACCGCACGATGAAAGAAAATCGACTTTGTAACGACGAAAGCGTGGTCGTCGTCGTTTGCAACTGCGGCGACCGATGAGCACGCCCGACTATGTTTGGTTAAGTTTGGTACACCGCACGTGAAAGATTCGGATGTTCGGCAAAAGTCGGCCGAATGGTGCCGATCCTCCAGTATATAAGGCGCACTCGATGTACATCCTTTGAACACAACTTTCACAATCTTCTGCTTTACGACTGCATTCCAGTTCATTCCTTTCGGTTAGCCCGTATACCCTGTATATTCATGAGCGGTCAAAATTCCACTGTTATACCCACTGAACGGGACCCTTTGCTGCGCTTGGAGCAGCAACTACCCACATTCCCCAACAAGGCTGCGAAATCTGGACCTTTGGAAATAAGCCAATCGACTCGGTATGGCATATTGGCGGGAATATGGGTTGCTACGTTTTTATCTGTGTGTTATGTTCCACCGTGTAGTGTCTTCTCTCTATACTCAGACATGTTTTCACCTTTGTGAAGTCTCTGAACAGTGCGTCCGCTTTTATGTGAATGCGTATCCGCTCCATCTCATTCTTTTCCAGCGACTTTGGTCGCAACGTGTGAGCTTGTGACCCGACCGTGATCGGTTTCGGAACTGAACGTTTGAACTATTGTAGTACTGCCAGGTATCTCCTCCGACTTCCAAAAGTCTCACCAAGCTAGTTGGCTTGGGACTGCGTATGTGCAGCAAGTTAGTATGTGAACATTTCGCTGACTCGCTCTGCACGCTAGATATCTGCTAGCAACGAGTGTCTTCACACCGTTGTATGGCCGTCTGTGCAATGTGATGGGGCGCCGTGGAGCGAACCAGACTGCCGTCGTTTTTGCAGCTTTAGGAACCGCCGCCTGTGGTTTCTCCACCAACATGGAAATGCTCATTGCGGCGAGATTCGTGAGTCGTTTTCGCGGGTATTTAAACCATTCTTTGCACGCTGAAGTGACCATGCAGCTGGGCGGAATTGGGGGGGGAGGTATCATGACTACTGCTACGTAAGTTTTCTGTCTGATAGCCTCTTCTACGCCGCACTGACGGGCAGTGACGGCTGTTCCCTCAAGAATAATCACGAGTGATATGTACAGCCTTCGGGTAAGTCTCACTATTCGTGAGGACGACCACCGCTGATCATATACTCTTCGAAGTCGAGAGGGCTGACACAAGGTGTGGCCGCGGTATTCAATAGCGTATGTCGATGATTTATACAGTCCTTCCGAAAGCTAAGTATGAACAGCTTGGAATGGGTCTCGGTGGCCCCCTTGGAGGCTTTATCGCAGACAGGTACGTTTTGGTACATTCTCTGAAGACGTCAATGAACTCCAGCATCAGATTTGGGTGGCGCTGGGCCTTTCTCATGCAGCTACCGTTATTTGTGGTTTCCTTCATGCTGACGTCCGTCAATCTGCACTACGTCACGCCAGTAAGTGCAACACATGTAATCATACACAAACTCGCTCACCCTTCTGATAAGGGAAAGGGCAAGAGTACAATGGAGGTACTGAAACGGATCGACTACGGCGGTAGCTTTACGCTACTGTGTGCGGTACGTAACGAACGAATTTCTCGAAGACGACACTCATGGACGGCATAGGTTCTCTCCATCCTCGTGTTTCTCAGCACACGGTACAGCGAAGAATATCCAGTATGTCCCGTGTTATAAGTGGTGACCGATAGCTCACCTCTTCACAGTGGAGTTCACCGGCTGTTTATGTACCGTTCGCATTGTCCATAGTGTTCTTCGTCGCGTTCGTTCTCGTCGAATTGTACGTCGCACCGGAGCCTGTCATGGCGCCGTTCCTTCTGAGGAAGAAGATTCCGGTTCTCGTGGGGATAAGCAACTTCTTCGTTGCGATGTGTAACTTTGCCGTCATGTACAATTTCCCTACCTGGTTTCAGACTGTGCTTCTGACGAGCGCGAGCGAAGCAGGTAAGTCGTCTCTCTTTCCGCCGTCTGGTCAATGTTGAACGCTTTTAGGTGCACATCTGATCCCCAATGGCGTGTCCATCTCATTGGGTTCGCTCTTTGCCGGGTGAGTCGCTTCAGCTTTCCTTGTTTGCGGTCCCAGACTCATCCCTCGTTCAGATGGATGATGCACCGTACTGGCAAATATAAGGTCCTCAACGTCGTGTTTGGATTGTGCCCCTTTGTGGCCACGATTCTTCTCAGTCTCATGCGCGAAGACTCGCCTAGCGTCCAGCTGTGGCTGAGTATTGTAAATACTATTACTGCGTGCGATTATCGGATAACTGACACTTCTCTGTCACTAGCTCCCTATGGGTTTCGGAAACGCCGTCGTACTGCAAACGATGCTCAGTAAGCTCCACTTCATTCATCAGCAATACACCATCTCATAGAAAGTGTCCACAGTCGCGCTGCTCGCTCATTTACCTCGTATGTGACCCATCTCTAACATTGAATCACTAACATCCTTCGTCTTTCAGAGTCCGCTATGGCAGTAGGAACCGGATTCGGTCAGCTGTTCCGTGGACTAGGTCAAGTAGGCGGTGTGGCCGTTTCCGCTGCTCTCTTCCAATCGAAACTCAACGAAGAACTGCGGAAACGAATCCAAGGCGAAGGCTCCGAGGAGATTATCAACCGCATTAGGCACTCTGCGACGCTCGTGTCGAAGCTGTCGCCTGAGCTTCAACGAAAAGCGCGAGATTCGTACGCTATCAGTCTCCAAGCCGTGTTCATTATGGCAGCCACCGCAACGTTCATCGCGTATTGCGCTCGTCTGCCGGTCAGTGCTTGATGTATCTCTCTGTCGATCAAACGTTAATATTGACTGTATACAGATCCCCGATAAGTCCCTGGACTCCTCGCCCCGAAGGCTGTCGCTCAGCCATGCACCACCACCGACTGCTTCCACCTCTGCAACATCCTCAGGTACATCTACGCCAATCAACCCTCTAGAAGTCACAGAAGAAACGGAGGAACCTGATACTAGTGCTTTGGCTATACACGAGAATAATGACGAACACGACGATAACGTTCCGCCGCCTCGTCCCAGTATCAGGCGTGGCAGGAGGCGATTGTCGACTTACGAGTCGTCCGACGGCATTATGGATCTAGAGGGAGACGATATTGGAGGGTCTGCAAGAAGAAAGGTCTAGTGGACTTCGTTCGATGGACATACTATGATTATACATGGACCATGGATCTTAGGTGATAGATATGCTTGAATCAATGCTATTGGTATAGCATCTGTAGTATATTTCTCATTGTCTCATCGTGTCTTCCTGAAGGTCTGAACCCTGCTAATAGACGCGGCACAGGACAACACGACGCGTCGGTGGTAGCTGGGAATCCGTCTCCAACTTCTGTCAAGTACAGGTACTGACTCACACACAGGTCGAGAATTTGGCTGCGGTTGTTTCGTCTGGTTTGGGTATCCAGCGGATTCAGACCTTTACTCACGGCTCGTTGAGTTACATAGTCACCGGTGTCTTTACAAAAACAATGTGGAAGAATTAGAGCTTGGCAGTCAAGATTAAAAGGTCTGACTATTCGAGTGAAGGGTGAGCAATACCCATATTTTCCTTACTGATCAATAATTGTCTTAGCGGACGACCAATCCGCACTCGACCAATGCAAATATTCTGGAAGATAGGACCTTACATCGCACAAGAAACTCGAGTCCATACGTTATATCAGTTATCAAGGGGATGATGACATGTGAAGCTGCCGTAGCATGAGAGAGATTTGATCCAAGGTTTAAAGGTCATCTGCCCGCTGCCCGGAACCTATACTAGTGGAACACGCTGAAGGTCTGTAACTATGATCGCGGTCCGAGGTAAGACGATGTACATGTATCCAACAGTCACTGTCGACATGCTTACCAGATCCTTGCCTTGAGTCATGACGAGCAAAACGTCTTGTGGATGAAGATATCCCCAAACGATAGCTGCAGCGATGCTTGCAAAACCAGCCGTCCTCCATATGCGTCTCTGAATCTGTCTCGCTTTCCACTTGTCCGCGCCCTCAGCGTGGTAGTGCGTCCACTCTGGGTATCGTAACAGCCACCATTGTTCGATCAGAGGACCTGGCCACAGTGCGGAGTTCTTGCCGGTATGACCTACGCGGTACCACGATTGACAGCCAGACCACACGGAAGTCTCGAGTTTCTTTTGAATACGCTCGTTCCATACGTCGGTAGCTTCATGAGTGACTTCAAAGGACGACACAAGTCCCTTGATCACAGGATCAAGCATCTTGACGATATAACGTATCTAGAAACATGCAAATGGTGAGTAGCATCGGATTGAGAACTTGAAGGATCACAAACCTGTGTCTCTGCGTGAATACTGCCGAACCATGACCCGTCGCCGTGTTCGGCCCTGTCAGAGACATTGCGTCAGAACATTGTCTCTCTCATCGTCAATATCCTTACCCTGTACTGTGAAGAAGTTTGGAAATCCAGGAATCGTGGTTCCTCGGTACGCTGTCGGTCCATCGTGTTCACGATAGTATTGCTGGACGGTAATCCCGTCGGATCCACGAATAGGAATAGGGTACTGATCCTACAGAAAATCAGTACATCTACAGCAGAGCGAGCCTACAAGACCATACCACGACGAAGCCAGTTGCTGATATGATGACGTCGAATTCAAAATGCTCGCCTTTCCTGGTAAGTATTCCTTTCTCTGTGACTTCTTTGATTCCGTCAAAGTTGAGATCGTTGTTCGGGAGATGCAAAGCCTCGTAATAACCGCTGTCGATGACGAAACGCTTGCATCCGAATTCTAGACGACAATGTGCTGCCAGTGAGTAGAGTGTGACGCTGAGACTAGCGAATTCTTGAACGCACCGTAGTTGGGTTTCAGTCGGTCATGGTACTCCTTCGGAGCGGTATCTTGTCTGTATTTATCAAGGACCTGAAAACACGTCAATGTTGTCTCGGATCTTCATCAGAGGATTGCGACAATCACCCGCGCAAATTCGTCTCGTCTCTTGTTGTTCAGACCACCGCCTATAATCGAGAAATATGATGTTTCGCGCTGAATTATAGCATAGTGAACATATGATCCTCACATTGTTCGAAAATACTTACTTCAAGGACTATGCTCCAGCGGTATAGGCGCATCAGGAACGGTGTATATTTGAAGAGCATGCGTCGAAAAGGCGATATCATCAGCAAAAACCTACTTTTGTAATTTACCTGGGATTACAGATGAATCCCTGAAGGTCGCTGTAATCGCGCTGTAATGTTTCTGGAGGTTGTAAGGTCAGTAATACCATCTAGGTCATTGTAATTCACGGTGAAGTCTGCACGCACCAATTTCTTTACAAGATATTATCCAGTGGCTACGAAGATTCCATGTAAAGT
>SGPM01000046.1:0-120278 GCA_004802725.1 Antrodiella citrinella
TGGAGGATGGATGGAGGACGGGCCGAAGACCGGACCGAGGATGGGTCGAGGACGGAAGATCCATCGAGGATGTATCGTGGCCTCCGTGGCCTCCTCGTGGTGATGGAATGATGCAGACAGTTGATGGATTGCCAAGTCATGGATGGCCGAGACGTGGAGGGTGGATACCAGAATGGAAAGGCGGGTGAAGGATGGATGACGGACAGCGGCGGATGAGTCAATGGACACGATATGACGGCCATTGGTTCCGGACGGAGGAGGTCGCACGCGATAGGAAATAAAGGACTATGTGTAGATTAATGTAAGCAGTAAAGTCAATATATACATGCACTGTGCTGCACATAGCTAGTCAGTTGACGTTGATCGAGAAGGACTTTCGGAACTCACATCAAGAACAAAACGACTGAGTGGGGGTGGGCGTGACTCGGTACAGAGACTGAGGGCATCGTTAGAAACGAGACGAAAAATGAACGGTGCACGTACATCGAGAATATCCGTCTACAACACCTACTCTGCGTTCCTATCCAAGGCTCCAGCCTCGACGGCACTGTTGGCGGCTTTCGCAGCACGTTTAGCGTGTCTGTCCGACTTGAGGATGGCGTCTGGATAGGGCCGAACGGGAATGTGGATCGGCGCGCTCGAAACGACGCCGTTCGTGTCTAATGCCCGAATATTGCAATGCAACCTCGCGTCCGAGCGCGAGGTGTGCGGTGCGTCCCTGTAAACGCGTGAGTCGAAATCATGAGAGATGGAGCGGAACGTACGTGACCAGAACCATCGGAGTATCCTTTGGAACGCGATTCGCTTCCTTCGCTATGGCGTCCTCGATGAACTTGCGCTTGGTCGTGCTTGAGCTGAGCAAGTTGTCCTTCCAAAAGACGGCAGGTGTTTTCTGTAAAGATAATGAGCGTGAGCGGTACCCCGACTGACTTCCCAATCGCAGGACGTACTACAGAGCTGAATAAACGACAGAGCTGGGAGGGGCGCGTAGTGCGGAACGTGAGGGAAATATAGAGCATCGCTGGTATACTTTGAATATATGTCAACGGACGGAAACAACGAACATTCTCATGCTGGTAAACCAGCAGGAGACATACTTTTCTATGAAGAGACGCTTGAGTGGTGAGATTATGAAGAGTTGGATTGATGAATAGGAAGTTGGAGGAAAGATTCTAGCACAATAAGAACAGGTGTAAACGAAGACAAGCAACACCCCAATACCGTAAAGCAGCATAAAATTTGAATATCAGATCACACACCTCGAAGTAGAAAGAAAAACTCGGTGCAGAATGATATGAGAGGAGTATTAATGGTCTTGAATCAGACAGAGGACGGTTGCTGGAAAAGCCGGCAGGTTGAGGATGATGGTGCAGAAAGAGTGACAGAGCGCGAGAGAATGAGGCACAGCTAGTGTTTTAATTCATACAGCGCGAGAAGATACACAAAAATCTTGATATTTGAAAGCAGAAACTGCATTGCAGACGTCGAAAACAACAACATATCGATCGTGGCGTCCATCGTCCTGAAGGATTCTACGACTACATACTATGCCACAGCCGTATCGTTCATGTCGCGAAGTCAATGGGGTGATAACGCGTAGAAGTACCGAGAGAAATGGACTGGTGCTGGTATACCAGCATAAATCCAAAGGCCGTCGCGTCGTTCCATCCACAGATCGCGTCCGTCTGGTCAATGGACGGCATTTGCCGAGTCTCAGCCCGGGACGCCAACGACCCGAGCCGGTAACGTCTTCTAATGCGTCACCGTGGCAGGACGCCTACGTGACCTTAAGGCGAAACCGGTTTATAAGACAAGGAAATTACATCACAACTTCCAGTGTGGTACGACTCGTACGAGTCCAATGCGAGTTCGAAGAAATGCGGTAGGTTCGTGTTCAATGTCCCGGACCTTACAGTAATAGTAAGTATTCGTTTCGACCGTGTCCACTCTCCATCGCCGCCGTCCGCCATCCGTCCTTCACCTTTTCCATTCTGGTATCCACCCTCCACGCCTCGGCCATCCATGACTCGGCCATCCATCCACTGTCTGCATCCTTCCATCACCACGAGGAGGCCACGGAGGCCACGATACATCCTCGATGGATCTTCCGTCCTCGACCCATCCTCGGTCCGGTCTTCGGCCCGTCCTCCATCCATCCTCCATCCATCCATCCTCCATCCTCGGTCCTCTATCCATCCATATATTCCGTAGCGTAAGCTTCAAGTGAGCCAAAATGGGGCACGCGGGGATCACATTTGGGAAACGTTCATCGTATTCCTCATGTAAACATCGCATTTCCCGTGTTGGAGTGCTTGAAGAAGACGTAGGCAGTAACCCATGTGTTTCCGCGATTAGTTTTTGCGTCGCAGATGCAAGGGTTACTGTCCTCGTTAAGTTGGTATATTTGTCGGGTTTTCCTAGTTGTGTAACTGATTGTTTATCATACGTTTACGGACGTCGTAAGCTCATAATATACATTGCATTTTTTGTGTCGACGAACGCAAGGGTATCACAACGCACTTTCCCAACGTTTCCCGCAGGCGAATATGTCGTCATTACGCCCACCATGTTCTGCATATTCACTCAGCAGGCATATTCACCGGAAACGAAAAGATTATGTAGGGCGTAAGCTACGTGTTTGTCGACTTCGAGGACGCGCTGCACGATTTGGAGATAACGGGCAGCGTGATCTAATCGTAATCTCACGTGGGAAACGATAAGGATTGGGCGACAATCCTTTGCGTAATCAACGCGTAATCCAAGGTGGAAAACGGGACTTTGTCCGCAGTGTCGGGTTGCAGAAGCGGGCGCTTATGGGTGTCATAACCTTTCTACTCAACATTGACCTGTGCTCTTCACCTCAACTTTCTGCATGACCTCCGTCGACAAATAGTCCATTTATCTTCACCACATTTTCTTCACTAATATGCTCGCCAATGCCGCACGCACTCAGCCTCGCCATTTCCTAGTCCCAACTCGCTCCGTTCGCTTCCTCACCACCGAAACCATTACCCCGTCTTCCTCCCAGCTCCCCCCGCCCCATCCTCCCAGACATACCACCAAACCTCCTTCAAAGTCTCGTATCAACCCAGCACCCCGCCGTGCGACACCCCACAACAGGCATCAGGCCCTCCCTACGCTTCCGCCCTCTTTCGGGCGAAACCAGATCCTCCCCGTAGCCGACTCAACCCGAGCACTCCTCGAGTCCATCGTCGCGCAGTTCAACGCCCCCATCCGGTATGCATTTGCGTATGGAAGCGGGGTGTTTGAGCAAGATGGGTACCAGGCGATGAGCAAGGCGTCGCAGGAGCCCCCGATGCTAGATTTCTTGTTTGCTGTGACACACGCGCAGCATTGGCATTCGATCAATATGAGCCAGTATCCGGGTCATTATCCGTTGTACGCGCGTGCGTTGGGGTCGTCGTTTGTGTCCAGAGTAGAGGAGGTCAATCCGGGTGTCTGGTTCAACGCGTTTGTGCCCATGAACGGCGTGGTGCGTGCACTCATCCTCTCTGCCCCGCTGCTACTTTAATGACTGTTGTGGCGTTCAGACCATCAAATATGGTGTGACCACAGTAGACAATCTGTGCTCAGATCTTCTCAACTGGCACTCCCTCTACCTCGCTGGTCGCATGCACAAACCGATCAGGATAATCAAGGATGACGCCCGTGTGCGCCTCACGCAGCAAGTCAATCTCACCTCCGCCGTACGCACGGCCCTCCTCACCCTCCCTGAGAACTTTTCCGAGACGGAGCTCTTCGAACGGATAACTGGATTCAGCTATGCAGGGGATCTGCGCATGTCGCTTCCGGCTGAGAACCGAGGGAAGGTGGGGAACATCGTGAGGAAGCAGGGACCGCAGTTCAAGGAGTTATACCACCGTCTGGTGGTGGCGCTACCTGGTGTGCATTGGCCGGACTACTCGTCGTCGATTCAGCAGGACATGTCTCCGCACACGCGAGCTGCGCATCTGCGGAAGCTGCCCTCGCATCTGTCGGCGATGGTCACTACACACTTCGATTCAGCAGGATTGCCGCCTAGAGAATCGGATGAGAGCATGTATTGGTCGCGGTTAGCGGGAGATGCGCGGTTGCCGCAGGTCCTGCAACAGGGTGCGTGCACTTGCCACTTTGAGGTTGGGAAACTTGCTCACTGATGTCGTGCACAGAGATGGTCAAGATTGTGCGATACCCGTCTGCTGTGCAAAGTCTCAAAGGCATAGTCAGTGCTGGTGTGGGGAAGAGCCTACGCTACAGTTCAGCGAAGGTAGGTAAGTGGTGGAAGAGCAGCAGCAGCAGCAAGACTGGGTCTTCATGATCCCCTGTCTGCCCTTTTCTTCGAGCATTGAGCGTTGTGTTGCGTCACTCTTATTATCTAGAACACTATGGAGGGTCCGAACCCTTTCAGTATTTGCATAGGTCTCTTCCATCGCTATAATGACAATCACCCCCACTGTATCAGTAACGCAAGACGTTCACACATCTCAGTACCCTGTGTCGACGAAGCGTGTCGCGCTGCAGGTCAAGTGGCCCACACGTATGAAACCTTGTGCGGCATGGTAGCCTCGTGTGTGCTGTGGTAACCGCCAACAATTTCCAATCGATTCAACACGACGCGCCGTTGTCAAGACAGAAACGCGCGGAAGTACACTGTCTCACAGAACATATCCTCGTACATGGTTATGGGTAGAACGTGTATCGACCAATCCAAGACCGCCAACGCGCGAGTGTGTGAGGACCAGATATGGGTTGTTGTGATGGAATGAGTATTACGATGCGAGTGCGGGCGGCTGGCGTCGGAAAGCATTCTCTCTCCTCCTGTCATCCTCCTCATCCCCCGTCGTACTTTGTTGTTCGACTTCGCCAACTTGAATTCGTACGTTTCTCTGTGCTCGGTCTCTCCGCTGGTCATTAGCCTCCACACGTCGTACCTTCCATCCCCTTTCTTTTATAACAAATTACCACCAACCCAACTTCCCCGGTGGTGCTTCTGCGCACTTCACACTTGACGACGTTCAGAGCTTCTTCTACACATCATTTCGCCTCCCGCCGATCATCCACTCTACTCTGCCCCGACATCACATAGACTTGAGAAGGAAAGAGCGTAGAAGGAAATGTCGTCTGCCCCGTCTTCTCCCGCGTCCGGGAACAACTCGCCCATCGAGGGGTCCGTGTCCTCCAGCACCTCGTCGCGTACCAGGACCGTCGCTATCATCAAACCGCACGCGTTAGACCATAGATTTGACATTGAGCTGCGCATATCTGAGGCAGGCTTTGAGGTTCGTACCGCTCCATGTCGTCAAATAAAGGAATCGAATTGACCGGGTTTATGCTTTGCAGATCGCGAAGGAGAGACAGGTGGAATTTGACGTCGAGACGGATCCGGAAACCCTTTTTGAACTGTTTGGTGCAGACTACGAGTCCTTCGCCGAGTGAGTGCCATTCATTCCCCCTTAATCTCCCAAAGGCGCGGATACTCATATGTCATTAGAGGCCCTGTGTGGGTGTACGTGCTCGAACGGCGACGCGCCGTTGAGGTTTGGAACACGCTGATGGGCGACCCCGACCCCGAAGTCGCCAGGGAAGAGACCACGAACTCCCTTCGCGCGCTGTACGGTATCGACAAGCAACAAAACGCGGTCATGGGCTCTGCCAACGCGGAGATCGCAGAGATACAGATCCAAGCTATCTTTTCGTCGTCCCCGCCGTTCCCGAATTCCGAACTTCCTGACGTGGGTAACAGCACGTCTCGCTCGACGAGCTCCTTCATACTCGCATCGGAGGACGGGTACGCTTCCGCCACCACGTCGGACCGCAACCGCAAGAGCCTGTTCCGCGCCCGACCTCTGCCTGCTACGCATGACCAGCCGGATATCGTCCCCCGTATGACCAAGGCCGCGGCTCTTCGCGCCGGTATCGTTATAACATCCCCCGAACGCGCCCCTCCGACGAAGGAGCGTCTCAAACAAACGTTCCTCAACGTCCCGGGCCACAAACGCCAAGAGGTTATCTCCGTTGCTTCGACCGCCCCCCCTATTGTTGCACCCCGTATGACCCGAGCCGCGTCCTTGCGACTAGGTCAGGCACTTCCTCCCAAGCCTGCTAGACCGTCTGTCTCGAAAGAAACCACCTTCGAGGGTGTACCGGGACATAAGAGGCGAGAGTCCATTTCGGTTGCTAGTACAAAGGCTCCTGTTGTTGCTGTTAGGTCGAACCGTAGTGCGAGTTTGCGTGTCCAGAAGGAAGTTGCTCCGCCAACCTCGTACATGTGTAAGTATTTTGCACTTCTGGTCATATCACCCGAATATCACTAATAGGGACGTTTGATCACAGTCCGTTCCTCTTCAAAGGAAGCAGCTGCTCCATCCCGTTCCTCGTCTCGTCAATCACTCAACCTGCCCGACTCTGCTCGTCCGACGTTCTCTCGTCCTGATTCCTCCGCTTCCGCCTATGCGTCCGCCTACACCAGTCGCACCGCAGCTCCCCGCGGGTCCACCGGTGCACCTCCCAGCGCGTTCAGTGCTCGCGGTAGTGCAGAGCACTCACGCACGGCACCTACGCCTCCTCCCCGCCCACCCAGCACCCAGCCTGCGCCGCCCACGATCGCTCCTAGGACCAACAAGAGCGCATTGTTGCGTGCAGCGAAGATGGCTACCATCGCTGCGGCGAAGGCGGCTACGAGCCCAGGCAAGAAAGTCATGTCGCAGAAAACAGTGTCAGTATGAAGAACTTAGAAACAAGACGCGATCTCAACAGAAGAATCTTATGCTCTCCACCACCTGGTTGTCCGGTTCACTCTCCTTCATTCAATATTCAAATCATATAACACGGCGTGTCTTTAACAAATGTTGCGCCAGGCTGCGCTCTTTTTGCTTCCTTATACCTCATCTATGCTCGTCATCTATCCATCCTGCTTGGTACACACGGTAACGTAGTCTGATTTCCCCCTCTCTTGCTTCTCTTGGTGTATATTTCAAGACTGTTCCTCGTTCTTTCCTCTTGTCTGCTGCCCCCCGCGCGTTGAACGTTCTTTCCAATTTCTTCCCTGCCCCATATGCTACCTTCAAATACGTAGTTTCCTCCTGCCCTGTGGGCTTCTGACTATGTACTAGTACGCATACGCTATCCGAAATCGTTCGTTTGAATGTCGGTCTTGTGCTATTCGCGAATTCAGGTCTCCAGGTACGCCGACCCGTATGATGGGCCGCTGTCTGTGGGTGACGGTGTCACCTGCTATAAAATAAATGGGCGTCTGCACGTATGGGCCGACTCTTTTACCGTCGTGTCATTCCACTCCTTCCCCGCACCAGCTCAACTTGATACCCTTTCCTCCTTCCTCTTTCCTTCATTTATCTCCCAACAACCATTCTTTTACGCCTTTCCCTACCTTGAATCCGACCACGATGGCCACACGCGGACGGGACAGCTACATCGTTATTGGCGGCAGCGGCTTCTTGGGCCGACACATCGTCGAAGCGCTGCTGGCGCGGGGAGACGTGGTGTCTGTGTTCGATATCGTACAGCGGTATCACGACGTGCCGTTCTATGTCGGTGATATCAGCGAGGAAGACCAGGTTGCGTCTGCGCTCGAGAAGGTGCGTTTGAGGCTTCACTACCTCTTGAACTCTGTTTCTGCTGGCGGTGGTGGTTCTGACACGCACATACGTATCGTTGTAGAGCAGCGCAACGGTGATCATCCACACTGCGTCGCCAGTCGCAGGTATCCAAGACCCTGCGCTGTACTGGAAAGTGAACGTCGACGGGACGAAGGCTGTCATCGCCGCCGCGCAGAAGAAGGGTGTGCGCAAGCTGGTGTACACCAGCTCGGCGGGTGTCGTGTTCAACGGTGCAGACATCATTGACGTGGACGAGCGGATTCCTTTCCCCGAAAAAGCTATGGATGCGTATAACGAGTCGAAAGCGAAGGCGGAGGAAGCTGTGTTGGCGGCGAATGGGCAGAATGGGTTGTTGACTGTTGCGTTGAGACCTGCGGGTATCTTTGGGTACGTACCGTGCCGTTTCCCCGTTTCAGACGACCATATCTCACAACTGTCTTGCAGTCCTGGTGACAGGCAAGTCATGGCTGGCTTGTGTCAAGTCTACGAACGCAACCAGCTCCACTTCCAAATCGGCGACAACAACAACCTGTTCGACTGGACGTACGTCGGAAACGTCGCGCACGCACATCTGCTCGCCGCCGACAAGCTCGGCGAGACCCTCGCCGGTACCTTCGACATCAACAAAGTCAAAGAGGACATCACCACCCTCGTCCTACCCCCAATCGTCAAGACCACCGGACAGCTTCGCATCCTCTCGTCTGTATCTCGCCCACTTGGTCCGTACCTCTACCGCCCAGAGAACGCCGACGAGCTCGAAGGCAATTGGCGAGACCCGAACTACAAGCCCGCGGCCGAGCGTGAGCTCCGGCGGAACAAGTTCGACCAATTCGCAGAGGCAAACATCCTGCACGACGACTCGAATCTGAGCGTCGCGGGGCAGGCGTTCTTCATCACGAACGGCGAGCCGATGTACTTCTGGGACTTCCTGCGGGCGGTGTGGCATCGCCTGGACGAGGCGAACGGGCACACACGCAAGGAGAAGTCGAAGATCGTGTTCTCGAAGCCGATTGGGATGATCTTGGCGAGCGCGGCGGAGTGGTGGGGGTGGTTGTCGGGCAAGGAGCCGGCGTTCACGAAGTTCAAGGTCACGTTCTCGTGTGCGTCGCGTTGGTATAACATCGAGAAGGCGAGGAGATTACTTGGGTATGAGCCGGTTGTTGGTATGGATGAGGGTGTGGACAGAATGGTTAACGTGCGTCATTTCCGCTCAATGTCAACTCGTCCGTGACTAACGGACCCGTCTTCAAAAACAGTGGTATTTGGCTAACCAAACTAACCAGGCCAAGGCATGAAAAGCGATCGTTCTCGCACACATTACTAGATACCTCTTTTCATCGATGTTACTCTATGCTCTATTTACTGTGTCTGTTTAAGTAGACACGAACTTGGATAATTTTGGCGACTATGAGTTGAGGGATGAGTGCTATGCGCACAACATCTCTCCTGTTATTGAGGTCTTATGCGAACTGATACATGACTGAGGACAGCACGGACGAGTGGTTGAGAAATGCACGTACAGATCTGGGGTAGAATCAAGCCCATCCTCGCCTAGGACCGACTTAGGTGTCTACAACGGTGAGTGAGGTGAAACGTAGGACATGCAGTACAAACAACACGTACATCGTCTCCATTACTGGATGGAATGACTTCCAACTCCATCGTGACGCTACGTCCGCCCTGTACATACGTCTCAGCTCCAATTGAACACGGACTAAGTGCGTCAGAACGTACCTTGGAGGTGATATTCAGAGGGGACAACGGTCGCTGACCTAGGCCTGGGCCACCAGTTAATCCAGTCCCACCTATACCGGTTGACCTGCTTCGCGTGTTCAGACTTTCTTCCTCATTGAGCCCGCGACCGTGGAATGGGATCCGTGAGTTCAGCATCGCGAGGAGGCTGTTCGCATATACTGGAAATGGTAAGCGTAAGTGGGAAGGGAAGGATGAGATGAGATGAAGCAGGGGTGACATACGACATACCTTTGCCAATGATGAAGTAAAAACAGACCCAGACGTACTGTCGCGGCATAATGACAAACTACAGAATCAATTTAAACAAAGGCTTGAAAGCAAAGGGTAGCAAAAAAGGGTACGAACTGTAAGCAGGAGAGCCATTTGTGTGATCCTTTAGTTAGTGTCAGGGAACATTCAATATTCAGTCACATAAACTTTGTCTGGACTCACAGGAACAAAACACCGCGACTCAGTGCATGCAAGACGCCTGTGTCAAACCATCCATCGGGTCTACACGCCATCAGGCCCGTCAGCACACCTGCTGAGTAGTCAGTCAGAGACCTCATACATTCGCATCCCAGGCTGCTTGCTTGGCTGTAGGTGATAGTGTTGTGCTGCGACGATGAGGATGCTGGATAGGGTCGCGAGACCGGCACTTAGCCCAGCCATAAGCTAGTAGCAGGTTGTTCACGCTGACTATCAACAAGCAAAGAAGGATGAAGTTACCTCGACGCTAGATGAGACGATATCAATAAAGAACGACTGTTTGGACCTGATAAGAAAAGTCGTCAGTCGTGAAGTCGCTGTAGAACAGTCAGACCACCATTACATTTCGACGGATGTTGCTATTGCAAGAGCTGCCGAGTAAACGAAGTCAAGCTTTGCGTAAAGGGAGAAAGACAAGTACACGCTTACCAAAAGATGCTACGGAGATGGACGCCTAGGAAATTTCGGGGTCAGACTTCGCCAGTATGTACATAGATACTGATGGAATAAGGTACCATTACGGCGGGTATCGTCGGACGGTGTCCGTTTACTAGGCGGCGCAGGAGCAGATGTCAGAATAAAGAATAAGAGTCTGCATAGGACGCACCCATCCATATCCGTTGAGCATAGAATCTGCACGGACGTGTCAGAACACCTAGGCTTATGACATTGAAAGGAACGTACGATTGAACAAAGAGAACTTCAGCGTTCTACGACATGAGTTAATCTTGCGACTAGTAAAGCCAGACTCAATGCGGATTGAAACGTACAGTGAGAGCGAGTGCAGTCTGCGAGCTAAATATTCAGAACAACTGTCGACGGAGCCTGAGTGCAGTGACCAGAGACACTGCTCACAATGAATGTCCTGGGCAGCAGTCAATATCGGATGAAACTTCTCCGGGATACATCCAAAGGAGCTTACCTTAGTACGTTGAGACGATCGAAAGAGACATTGAAATCGTTGATGAGGTATTGGTACATGCTGAACCTTGCACGTCAGAATTCAAATTAGGGTTGCCATCAAGCCACCTACGTCTGAGACACTGCACGTTTGCAGACGGGTAAGACGAAAGTCGGATACGAGACAAAGGTTGCGAGCTTACTGAGTCCTGTAATGACTGTATCTGCCGAACTAGAACACAAGCAGTGTAAAGATACGCGCTCCGGAACAGAGCATTGATATCGTACCATAGCAGACCAACCTGGTGACATTGACGATCAACCAGAGAAGGCAGCAAAGCAGGTCGATGACTCACGACGCTCTTGGTAGATACATTCTCGCTGGGGTATCTGGTATAGAACACATAGCACTCTATAACGCGTCATAATCTCCAAAGCACCCAATGAATGAATGTACCCACGGAAAAATACGCATCCATAGAATGCGCTCGCAAACATGAACCCTACGAACAGAACACCAAATGTAGCACCCAGTCCTTCACCGGAGGGCTCGATGAGGGTGATTTGCGAACTCATGTAAGAGCTCCTGTGCCGTGGTGAAGTGTAGGAGTAAAGACATTCAAGACGACAACGATTCAGAGCCGCCGCACTGGCAACAGCCTAGTTTCACAGGGAAAGCAATTACACAATTTGAAATCATGTACCTCTTCCGGCTAGCCCCGATCATTAATCGCTTTCTGAAGCTGGTTAATGTACCGGTTAATATTTGATAACGACAGAGTGCTTGTTTTACATGGGCTAATTGTGTTAGAATCCTCAGGCTTTCAGAAAGGCTATCCATCAAGAAGGCCTGCTAGACGTGGATGTTAACCGCATCCTAGAAATTGGCAGACCTTTGTTTTCTGGAGATAGTGATTTCATGACGATGGCTGGTGGGCGAGATCAAGTGAAGAGGAATGGGTGGCAGGAGGGGTCGGGATCGTCGACGTTCCTGTTTCGGGACTCGGTGTCTGACGTTCTCAAGAATGTGCGGGGGTGCGGGGGTGATGCAGATGACGAGGAGCTGGAATGATGAGGGGGCGAGATCTGAGTGCAGTGTCGTAGGCTGCGTTGAAATGGAAGGTTGGAAGCAGCGACGCTGTCGGTACCGAGGTTGATGCACGGGTGGAACTCGAAGGCATGCTCGTGGGCGTTGGCCAGAGCAGCGACGATCAGGACGAGCAGCTCAGGCTCGTCGATGAAGTCGAATGAAGTCGAATGAAGCCGACTTCATCAACCCAGAGTGGTCACCGTAGTAGACAGTGGCCTTCGTTTCTTGAACAGCCATGCCAGTCGCGAACACCCGGATGCCATGCGTGAGCATCGACTTCGTGTGCATTGCCGGGATGATCTCGGCCTTGTCAAGCAGTCTGGAGCTTGGAGGCAGGCGAGGAATCTGAGTGGCGATGGAAGACTCATCACCTGGGCACCCGAATTTGTACGATTGTGGCAGCCCTACCTAGGACGACTCCAGGGTTGTACTGAGCGACGGCGTCCGAGTCGCTGATGACCTTGAAGACCCATGGTCCTCGAGCGTCCCCCTCGTCGTCGTATGCACGAGGCATTTTGATATAAGACTCCAGGAAAGAGACTCGCAGTTTATGTGTGATACCAAGCCGAAGAGATGGGTGGAACCCGAGGACCGACGTGTGGGCATTGGAAAGAGCACCAATGACCAACACGAGCAGTGCAGGCTCCTCGATGAAGTCGAAGGGCTGGGACTTCACGATGCCGAAACGGTCCCCGTAATACAGGGTGATTCTGGACTCTTGTATAGCGAGACCAGTTGCGTACAGTCGAAGTCCATGACCGTTCTCCTACTAGAGTTCATCTTTGAGTCACAGAGAAAGACGGATCCTGTCTTTCTCTGTGACTCGAAGACGTTGTCTTGGAGCATATGAAAGAAATAACACAAGGGATGACCCGCAATGTGCGAGCGGATAACGATGGGAGGGGCGGCGTTGATTGCGAATATAGAGGGATAGGTATGGCTTGGAAAGGGGAATGTTGCACATTTTGCTAATCCGGCCGCTCTGTCCTCATTGCATGTTGTGAAGACTGTTACTTGAACGGGGATGGCAGTTGCACCAATGACAACATGAAAGTATTCAGCGAACCAGAGATTCGCGGAGATGGACGATGTGGACTGGAGAAGCTACGCAGCACAATATAAATCGCCTGTAATCACAAAACAAGGCTGAAGAGAATAGACGTACCTTATGATTTGCACTCCTGGCATACACATCATTGTGCATCGAACTGGGACGATGTCCACACGCAGACAACGCTGTCCCAGTTACATCGGCTCTCCGAGCCTGGAGGAGGGGTGGAAGAGAGCAGGGGAGCATATCTTGCGCGAGGCTGCTCGCAGCTGAAAAGAAATGCGATGTTGACTTGGGGGTTCGATGCATGACGCGGAGGTCGTTCAGGAGAGGCAAAATATCACAACAGGTATGAGAGGGTAGAAGAAGGTAGATGCTCTGAGGAATTCCGAACCGCATCGCACCTTATATATATAGCTTGGGAGGTAATGGCACAAAAGACATAGGATGCCTACTGTACATACTGGGAAGCAAGGGATGAAAGCCGATGCATCAAAGCTCGAAAGAGAGCAAAGGCAAAGGTGTCCCAACGCGAGATTGAAATTTCGTACGGATATGGTTGTTATGCCGAACGACCCACAATGCGGTATGTGTGCATACACGAAGGCCTTTCATGTTCTCATTTGCAAGAACATGCAGTTGGCGGCACTGTAAAAGACATGAATATTTGAATGGCATAAAGCAGTTGAGTGAAGTGGCACCGACCTCTTTGCTGAATCACGGTGAGAAGGGGAGTGGCATCATCAAAGAGACGTAGCGTTTCGTTTGACTACATGTCATTCAGTACTAGCAGTAGTAGATTTGGACTATGGTCACGGCAGACTGAAAGCACGGTGGTGAGAGCGTCAAGGAGGTCACGGTGAAGAGAAAGAGTTCGGAGCTGTCCGGGACTCGAGCTCTATCTGGATCGCTGGTTTGATCAATGAGAGAACGACTATCTTCTCTCGTAAGGTCAGCTACGTGAGACTAGTTTGATCCGTTCAGTACTCAGTTCCACCGCGAGTAAGGGCGTACATATATGTCGTATGATACTAAAACGTCATTCCATATAATAAGTAGGTACATCGAGAACACATCAAAAATTAACCGCGTTTGACACGAGCACCGACCTCATCTGAGAGCAAGTCAAATTCTTTCTGCATAGCGGCACGAACAGCTTCCATCGCCCCCGCAGACACGTTGGATTTCTTCAGAATCTCATCGATATCTTTGAATAACGGAGAGGTTTGAGGCTCGTCCTTTCCACCGTCAAAACCGTGGGAACGATCAACGTCTCCTGTATCTGCCGTTGCTGCGTCGTAATCCGCGTCTGGAATGAAGAAGTCGGCAGGCAGCTTCTTGGGCATGTCCACGGTCTTGTCTGGGTCCGGCAGTTGCATGATGTAGCCTAATATCTGGGGCAAGAAATTTATCAGAAATGGCATGTCACGAAAGACAGGTACTTATGGGCTTACCTGGGGACCGGGGATACGAACCACACAGCCGTCAGAACACTGTTGGAAGCTGTACAGGTTTTCGCTGCCAGAGGATGAAGAACTCTGGCTGTACGAAAAGCAAAGTACACCACCCGACGCAGAAGCATCTTGGGCCATGCTACGTTTCGTGGCGCCGGTTTTCGACTCAGACTCGCTGATCTTGATCGTGATGTCCTGTAGAGAGTTAGATAAATGGAGAACGTGTATCTGACGCGTGATATGCGCACCTTGCACAATATGTACCCGACAGGCCACGCAGGGAGAAGAGCCTGACTTCTGTCGTTGGAACGAGACCAGGACACGGCAGGATCAATGTGGTAGAACGACCCCGACTGCTTGAAGAACTGCGGCTGGAACCACCCTGCGCGGTCCACCGTGACCAAAGTGGCACGGAAGCCTATCGTCACGTCATTCACGTATGTCGCGGATTCGCTACCCGCAAAAGCCTCGCTGCTCGACTGGCTTGTGCTAGCAGACAGCCACCACAGATTGACGTTCATGTTCATTGAATTGGCGGTCGCACTCGTCTGCTGACGGGAGTAATCGCTCTTGACCGAGTGATGCATCGTGATCTCCTGCCATCGGCTGCCGCCAGCAGTGTCGTTGGCTGCTGGGAAGTCTGGAATGTCGATAAGGGACGGTTGGTCGGCAGCTACCTTGGAGGGAGCAGCAGGCCGTGCATTCGTCTTGTTTAGCGACGTGTACCGCGCAGTCAGCTCGTTGATGTCACCAGTGATGCCCTCGATGTGCAGACGGATCTGCTCCTGTTGCTGCTGCGTGTCCGTTGCCTCAGAAAGGGCAAATCCAGCCAAAGCCTGCGAATACGCTCGAGATGCGCTCGTCAACTGCTTCTGTGCGCTCGACGTGGATGCTAAGTCCGTGATAAGGGTTTGTGCGACAACGCCCACCAAATCTTTGCTGTTGACCAGCTCAGTGACTTGACTTTCGACTAATGACCCGTCCGCGGCGTAACACGTCTTCACCATCGCCAGTACGTTCGACGAATACTTCATTGCGAGTGACGCTTGAGCATCGTCCAGCGACTCCTGGGCAGTCGCAACCGCTTGCCGCAGCTGAGCGGGATCGCCTCTTGCACCGAACTGCAGCGCCGTCAGCTGCTGATTCAGCACGTCCAATTGCTGCGACTTCGCCTTGATCTGTTGGAAGATGAGGTCTGGGTTCTGGGTCAAATCCTCCAGTTTGAAAGACGTTGACAGTCCCTCGAACCAGTCGATCGGCGTCATCTGCACAGGGTACACATTCAGACTGCCGTCTAACGAGCTCATCGCCGCCTCCCGCAATGAGTCCTTCGCATCCTGTAGAGCTTCCGCTGCTGATTTGACGTCCAAATAGCCGACGTATTCGCGCACATTGTGGGAGTACCCACGGACGACGGCATCGGAATACTTGGCAGCCAACTGCGCCTCGCGGACGGCGGTAGTATGAGCGAGCTTACGCGTGACGTTGTTCAGCGCAGTCTTGGACTCATCCGTGCCCACCTTCAGCAGCAGCGCCTGCTCGATCATGCTATCTCGCTCCACCTCCCATGCCTGCTTCGCTTCCAAGTACTCCTGCATCAGCGCGTTACTGAGCTCCATACGGTTCACAGTCCCATTGTCCAGCTTATCTGAGATCGCGAACGCTGGCTTATCCACGTGAGCAGTCTGGCCAGACTGATCTTCCGCAGCAGTCTCGGAATCGTCGGTGGAACTCGGTACGTTGACTGTGTGCTGGGAGTTCAGTAGTTCGCGAATCCAGGACGCCGTCTTCACCTCGCGAAGCAGCCACTGACGAATTTGGTCCTGCTGCTGTGCTAAGCCGTTGCTGCGGAAGACGGGGAGAAGGTTGTTGATGAGCTGGTCGTAGACCTGGGACATCGAGACGCCGTTCGGGCCACTGACAACCTCCGCAAGATCGTACAGCTGATCGGTGAGACGGAACTCGCTCTCGTTGACGACAACCGGCTTGATGAACTGGCCATACACCCCAGCAGAGCCGGTGTCCCAAGCATATTGGCTGATCTGCAGAAAGCGACCAGGGAACTGGAGGGTGAAGATCTGGTTTCCGCCGGGTTTAAAGAACTTCTGGAGGGATTTGATGAGCACGGGTAGGAATTCACCCTCCGTGCGCACTCGTCCGTCTGCAGTGGCAGGATCAGTATCATCGAGGCCGTATCCGGCCTGAAGGACGGGATCATTGAGCCCTAAGTTTGGCCTGACACCCTTGATGATTGGTCCGAATTCTGTGTACAGAGCTTTTGCAAGTGCCTCGCGGAAAGCCTTGACGGCCGCGAGGAACGGAGCATCAGCCTCTGGAGTGTCTCCTCGCGCAGGATAGTTCTCCACCATCTTGAGCAGTTTAGGCCATGTCTTCTTGGGTAGCTCAAGCTTCTTCAACGCTCGTTCCAGGCCATCTGTATTTTGAGCGTATAATGTCTATACTCTTCATCAGTATGGATGTATGCATTCCTCAAGACACGATTTCTTACCTTAACAAACGCCTTGTCTTTTTCCGAGATGACCGTATTGAATTTCGTCACGCGCTTGACTGCCTTTTCACCCAACTCGCGTCGAAGCGTCCGTCCATGGTACAGCATAATGGAGTCGGGATCCCAGCTTGTCCAGAGACCAATGTCATCGGGGAAGATATATCGACCTTTCTCGCCGTATTCCGTCTTCGTATTCGGACCCTCATGCTCGTGGTAAAGACCAATTGCATGACCGACCTCGTGGAAGCATATCGCCTGCACCTCTTCCTGAGTAAGATTCTGCATCGCAAGATACATGGAAGTACGACTCGTGCCGACTCCTTGATTAGAGCCCGGGGTGTTGTCGAAATTCGTGACAATCGTCCCTAGCTCGGTCCAGCTCGTTGGGTAGGTGGAATTCTTGGCATATGCTGGATCGGTGAACCATATTCTCAGGTCTGATTGACGATCACCTTCAACAAATTTGAGCTTGGAGATCCTGGACCATTGCCTAAATGCCTCGAGAAGGGCGGCACGGCGAGGAGCACGCGAAGCAGTCAAATCGGCGTCCTCTCCACGAAATTCGACTTGCTGGAAATAATACTTGATGGTTGCCCCGGGTGCCCAGAAGTGAGAATTGCGACCGCCAACAGCTCGAGCAACCCCGTCGGTAAGCTGCACCGACTCGACTTTTTCAGGGGTGCCACACCAATCGCTGAGCTTCACCAGCTCACGCTCACTGAGTCCTCCGTCCTCTATCTCCTCCTCCTCGGTCCCTTCTTCTTCCTCTCCTTCCTCCTCCTCCTCTTCCTCATCGATATCACGACCAGGTCCAGAAGGGGTGGCCGATGCACGCTGGGTAGCGGTCCAAACAGTGAACTTCTCGCGAATGGCTTCTGCGTCGCTCTCCGCGAGGATATCTGCTTTGGTGGTTCCGGTCACACCAGCAACGTCCAAAGCGTGGGACAGCGTCCAGTTTGCATCCTTGGACTGGAAAGGATAGTTGATAACCATATAGGCCTTGTCGAGCTCCGAAAGAGCGTTGTTTGGCTTGATTTCGAGGCCTTGATTGTTCATCTCCTTCGGCATCATGTATCTAGAGTTCAATGAATATCAGTGGGAGGCGGATGAGAATACGAAGTACATACATCATGACCGAGGTGACGTCAAAATGCGAATAGTTGCTCGTATCGCTTTTGTTGTAGACATCAATGATCTGCGCCTTGATCGTGGCCGCTGACCAGCCTTGCGTATCTGCATAGTACTTGTAGACGTCTAGACGACTAAGTGTCAAAGGGCGAAAACACGAATAAAGAGATACTGCTCACTTGGTTCGTTGAGGGTGATCGTGCCTCCCCTCGCAGGAGACTGGTGCTCGTGCATCATGCCGAGCGCATGTCCGAATTCGTGCAAGATGCTGCCTTTTTCGTCTCCGGTTAGATAAGGATTGGGAGTAATCCAACCCAAGTTCATTGTCACTTCATCAGCTGCCAAACTCAGCACCTGCTGTCCAACATACGACCAAGATCCGTCGTTGGAGTTGAACGTGATGCGAATGAGGCCTCCTGTGTCAACACGAGTGATATTGAGGTTCGCGTATTTCATCCATTCTTGTACAACACTGGTCACTTTGTCCTGCTGGGCTCGGTTCCCCCCTAGGAACCTGTACGTGATCATCTGCAACGAGCAATGTCAGCGCAAGGGTTTTGGAGGGCCTATAACCACAAACCCTTCCGTTCTCCCAAAGGAGAGAAGACTGCGCAAATACAGCGCGAGCGGCCATCTGATTCGTAACCTCCTCCTCCACTTCCGCGGCATCCTTCACAAGGTCCGAGCAAACACGTCTATACCACTCTGGAGTCAACCTCGGACCCTCAGCGGCACGTCCGGCATTGTCGCCATCGTCAAAGTCAGGCCTCAACAGCTTATCTGCGTTCCAGATCGCGAACTGCTTCCTCACGTCGTTCGGTCGGGCGAGCAGCATCGCGTGCATGTCGTACGGCGGAACGCCCATCATGGCAAGTGCGTGGTCCAGCGTCCAGGCCTTCGCAGTGGGATCCAACTGGGAACGAGGGTAGTTGATAACCATGAACGCCTTGTCGTGATCAGACAGATAGTCATTGGGGGTGACGTTCTGTTGATCCGTATTCATCTCGCTGGATATGAAGCATCTATGGCCGTCACAATAAGCATGGTCGCAGACATTGATGATGGCAAAAGTAGGACCCACTTCATTACAGACGTGTCGTCGTAGCGCAGATAATTCGTCAAGGTACCTTGGGCATACACGTCCAAGATCTTCGCTTGGATGTCAGCGTCTGCCCAACCTTGAGAGTATTCATAGAAAGCCTTGGTGGCTAACAATACTTATCAGATCCTTCATACGTTCATCGAGCGCAAATAGTAACTCACTATCCGGATCCAGTGGGACAGTCCTGGGGTGTTCGTGGGTGAGACCCAGTGCATGACCGAGTTCATGCAGGATCACGCCTTTCTCGAAAGGCTTCTCGTCCGCACTATCAAAGATCCAACCCAAGTTCATAGTGGCCTGAGAAGCCGGGACGTTATTCGCGAGGTTCCCGAGCACCGACCAGTTCCCGAGGGGGGCATTGAACGTGATACGGACGAGAGGAGGTGGAGTAGCGGTGGCGGCGACTAGGGAGAAGGTGACACCAGCATATTTCGACCACTCGGAGATGTATTTGTTGACTTTGTTCTGTTGGTTGGTGGTCCCAACAAAGCTGCCAGGAAGATACGAGTATGTGATGTTCTGTCAACCAGCGCGTTCAATAATCATGATCAGAGTGACAGAATGATGTGCGCGACTTACAGTGCCATTGTTCCACAGAACGGTGGTCCTCGCGAAAACAGAGTAGGCAGTGGAATCCGCGCTCTTTCTTGTGCTGGCAGATCCAACCACAAGTTGAAGGTGTTCCGGAGTCAAGTCCGCGCAATTCGTCTGGTACCAACCCGGCGCTGCCTGCGTGGACATGTTGAGTGCTTCTGTGTTGGGGATAGCTGGCAATTATCCGTGTTGACTTTATACGTCTTCTCAGTACGTGGAATGGATACGGGGATTCGATGTTTGCCATGGACACGCTGAAGCACCGACCATCCGGCGATTGTGAGTCGGACGGCGGGACAGACAATCTCCGCAAGAGTATCAAGGTATAGTCAGGAACACAGTACGTGCAACATCGCCTTTACGACCAAAAGTTTCGAGGCTAGAGTCGGCATTGAAACATTAAAGCGACACGCAACATAACGAGACAAAAACAGAGAATCTGAGAGATAGTAGTCCGGAGAAGAATGGAGAGGAAGTCGAATTCGACTTCAAGCGCCCTGTCCGGTAACGCTACTCTAGCGCGTAGCGCAAGTAATACGCCGACGCTAAGCACCAGGGTTCGAGTTCCATTCCTTCTACTTGGGTAGACAATGTAGTTGCTGAATATTATATCAAGTATAGCAAACAGATACATAAGGATACAGATATAGCAACGAAAACAAACTGTCCATAGCAACCCTCAGCCGCCGTCTACTAGGTCCGTTCGCTCTACACCCAATTCTCATTCTCTCCTATGGCCTCCATGAAAGCGGAAAAATCAGGATCAGGGAGCTCCACCTGCTCCTCCTCTTCTTCTTCCTCGAGCTCCTCCTCAGGTCGCAAGCCGTAGGCCCACCTCAGCTTATGCGCCGTGCGACGGAAGAGCGACAGCAGCGGCCTGACCCACGCCTCAATGAGCTCCCTGTACTCTTCATGTGCGTCCCTGAACAATGTCTCCATCGCTTCGTCCTGTGAGCGAGCGTACAGAAAGTCCGTCTTCGCGTATACGCAATGCGCCTTGTCCGCCTGCGACCATGACTGGATAGGCCTATCGTAGTCGAGGATTGCTGGGTTGTGTGCGACACAATAGAAGCACAGAAGGTAGAAGAACGACTCAAGATCATGATGATACTTGTGGACGATTGCGACCTCCGAGAGCAGCTCGATCGAGATGAACGGGAGCGTCCCGACGCACTCTATACGTGATTCCGGTAGCAAGCCATCTTGTGCCAGAGCACAGTCGTACTCGACGTCTTCTCTTCGACGGCAAAGGTCAAAGCCTGTCAGGATCCCATGAGGAGTATCGTTGTCCATAAAGTAGGCAACGTTGTTGGTGCTGATGTTCCTGTGGAGAATTCCAGCGTACTCCCATACGCAACGGTGTGCTGCGATTGATAAGGTTAGGACAGGAAACAAGTGGAAGTTTGCGCTATGTTACACACCTCGAAGCACATCCAAGAAGACAACCTTGAGTTCCCCCGCATTTCTAAGGGTAAACATGGGCAAGTAAGCATCCGTCACGATGCTTCGGCAGATCCGAGGGACGTTGCCCTCCACGTCGCCAAAGAAGTTCCTCGCGAGGCCCATTTGCGAGACCGACGCTTTCATCGAACAGTACAAACTTGCGACGTGCTTCGCAGCGTGCACATTGTGCTTTGGCAGCTCAACGTGGATCATACGCAGAGCATCATCCTCCGGCATGTACTTTTCCGAGTTCCAAACGGTCTTTAGGTAAAACTTTTTATCTCCAGTGTCCTCAGGGTCGGCAGGGTTCCTGGGCACCCGAACTTGTACAATGGTGGCAGCCCTACCTAGGACGACTCCAGGGTTGTACTGAGCAACGGCGTCACCGATGATCTTGAAGACCCACGGTCCTCGAGCGTCCCCCTCGTCGTCGTATGCACGAGGCATTTTGATATAAGACTCCAGGAACGAGACTCGCAGTTTAGGTGTGATACCAAGCCGAAGATATGGGTGGAACCCGAGGATCGACGTGTGGGCATTGGAAAGAGCACCAATGACCAACACGAGCAGTTCAGGCTCCTCGATGAAGTCGAAGGGCTGGGACTTCACGATGCCGAAACGGTCCCCGTAATACAGGGTGATTCTGGACTCTTGTATAGCGAGACCAGTTGCGTACAGTCGAAGTCCATGGCAGAGCATGGTCCTAACGAAGAGAGCGGGGACGATTTCATCGCCGTTGAGTGGTCTGGGGTCGGGCGACACGCGAGGCATCGCGGGGCCATCGTTGACATCGTCCGTGAAGGGGATGCGGATTGACCTTGGAGGCTCCGCGGCGCCATCTTGAGCTCCCTAAAGCAAAGCATGAGCTTACTAAAAGCTAGCACCGCCGCCAAAATAACAAACATACCTCTCGTGGCTCGACGGCCACCCGAATGTCGTCTACCAGATTGTAATCCTGCTCCACCTCCTTCTGCACGTGTACGAAAGCTCCCAAGGTGTCCCACGTATCCTTGGAAGAAGAGCTGAAGGAGATTGACGGCGCGCACAGATCTTCAGGATCCGCTCGCTGATAGAAAGCGCCGTAAGGGAGCCTTCCCTTGGCCATGACCAGCTGGCGACGAGTTGAGGAAAGGATCCTGCGCAGAGCCTTGCTAGCAGCGAGTGCGCTGGTTGCGGTACCATATTCGTTGAGATAAAGGTGGGGAATGGTGATGTGGGGTATATTGTGCGCGCGATTTTTGATCATGCTTGGGTCGAATTGCCAGACACGATTGACAACCTCTAGAACGGGTGCATCACGAATGATATGGTTCCTGTAAAGGTACTGGGTTGCCCTGACATCTTCGGCATCAAGGAAATCTGGAATGGGGTTGGAAGGAAGGGGGTTTCGAGGGAGAGCAGGGGAAGCAGGTCGTGAAAGGTCATTATGGTCGTGAGGGATGGCGGAGGTGGAAGCCATGACGATAAAAAGACAATAGAGGATGGAGGAGAGAGGAAGAACAATTAAGAGGAGACTGACAGCTCACAAGGAGGCTGAGGTCAAAGTGTGAATGGGAGCAAAGCTAAGGAGAAAGCAACCAGAGGAGAGTGCCACTCGTATTTTGGTTTGCTCGGCCACCGCACGTGTCTAAGCGGCGGCTAGATCTCGTTGCACCCATAAGGCATTTGTTTGGCCGTTGTGTGTATTATGGACCCACAGCGCGACAAGCGCGCTATGCACGAGTGGCCCTTCTCTGTTTCTCTCCTTGACATGACGTCCGAATCTGCGATACTATGAACATGATGGTGAGCGAATCATCAAGACTGTTAGGTACCCGAGTTCTGACCTTTCGACGCTGTCGCGGCACGATCGGGACTAACTACAGACATGTTTGCATTCATGTCCGCAGGCTGTGATCGCGGGCCACAATCCCCAGAACGTGTAATCCCTATCCGTTTGTTAGGTGAGTTCTATGCCTGATGATCGTAAGGTATCACTCACTGAATAGACAAAGCGTGCGCAATTCATCGCGATCTTGCATTCGCTTGGACCAACAAAGCGACGGTGCATAACCTGAATGCAATTGTCTGCTAGGTAGAATCCGGCATGAGTCAATCGGCCTCCTACTTACCAATTGCCATAGACGACATCTCTGCTGTCCTTTGGCTTGTATTAGGCACAAGCCATCGATTCGTGCTTCAAACAGCTATCCTCGCTGTTGAACCTCGCATCACTTACCGGAGCAATTCACCACATTGATCTCGCATTCTTTGCGATTAGCTATCACCAATCGCAAAGAGCTAAGAGAATAACAAGGTGCATGTCCCACGTAAGCTGCTTCCTCGAGTGCTGTAGCTATCCCCTGCTTTACGCTGACACCACTTTCCGCAGGAAACAGGCCTCTGTCAATGCCGTCGTAAAGCAATCGCGATCTCCGGGTCCAAGATCCGTCACCGTCGAGCATACAGCAATAGGTGAGCGTGGTCCAGCATCCATCGTTCATATAGGATCGCTTCTACGTTCCCTCTCTCTTTGTGTAGGCGACAAGGACGGTCAAAGCGTCCTTTCCAAAGCTTGATGATTCTCGACTTTCCCAGATTGGCCAAGGTCCTTCGCCGTCCCAGATACAGCGATAGGTGAGCATGGCACTAAGTCCCCTTTCTTCATCTAGGATCGCTACCATGGGCCTTGCCTCTATCGCGCGAGCAACAAAGACGGACAAGGCGACCTTCTCAAAGCTTGCCGATTCCTCGACCTGCATAGGACGTGTCCCAAAATCCTTCACCGCTTCTGACACAGGGACATATGAGGCTCTACGAGGCTATTCCAGAGTCCTTCCTTCCTGGTGAATCGCTTCTAAGGGACGTTTGCTGAGCCTCTTTTGTGTAGGCAGCGAAGATGGTCAAAGCGTTTCCTTTGACAGTCATCTTGACCTGAAAATGGTCCTAGCTTTGTCACTGCAAGCGTGGCACGTCAAGCCATGGTCAAAGCAACGAGGTCCAAGCAGATCCAAGCTGAGCACGAGGTCTTTTGTGTCAAGGATGGCAATCGCTGAACTGAATGATAGGACCACATACGAAGTGCACAACGCCACGAATCCTTTCAAAGCCCATAATTCATCTTCCTCCATTCATCTTTGACTGCAGATATCTCCCTGGTCCGAGTGTTGTCAGTGAGGGCGCTTTGCAACTCCGCCTTTTGTTTGCGACGATGTCGGGGTCAGCGTTTCTGGAGGGTGGGTGCATGTACAGAGTCGGAGTGGGAGGCTTTCATGGGGGAATCGAGTTAGGAAAAATATTTAGAAGTGCAGTAAGGCAGATTCGTCGTGGATAAGAGAGTCGGGACATGTTGGTCCTTGTTGGGGACGCTCGCGGCGGGCGTTGATTGGCTCTCAGGACAGATTTGGGCATCATAGGCACCGACCCAGCCCCCGCATCCTCACATCATGTATTCACGCAATCTCGCATTTGCTACACAACATTCGAAATTACGCAGTTTCCTAGTGCGAGACTTCATCCTGCTATTGCATGTGCAAAATTGTCACGAGAGCAGTGTGAAGCGTTCGTTATGCGTACACATCTCTGACTGAATCTCAGACGCGACTCATGCATTAGTGGCAAGTGTATCTGAGGCACTGGAGTGCACGGAGCGCAGAACTTCTAGAGCAACAAGAAAGCACATCCCTGTCGATGTTATTATGTTACATTTTTATTCCCGAATCTTACTTCTCATTATCGTACAACATACGTATCCGACACGGGATCACAGAACCTGCTCAGTCCTGGATTGTGACCTTGCTCTACAGTACCGAGCTATCAGTCAAGAAATCATATACACATGAAAGGCTCGCGCGAACCTTGTAGAACGCAACATGGTCCTTGATGTTCTCTGCCTTGGACTTAGGCGCAGGGTAATACCTACGACGATTTTGGAATGTGAAGTGAGCAGAACTCGACCACCTATGCGTTGAATACACACCAAGCGACGTCTTTCACCGTATTCCCTCCGACAGAGGCATTGTAGTATGAAGCAAGTCTGGACGAACAGTGAGCATAGACCCCTGTATCCTGGTCAGATCATAACGCACCCCTTCCAAGGACATTCAGAGCTATGATGATGAATCAGATGATGCAATATCGTAAGCTTTGAGTGAGTAACGTACGTGGTGTTGGACTTGGAGAAGATCTCCATCTTGACACTGTCAGGAGGGAAGTAGTAGTTGCCTTCCACGACGGGAGGGTTGGCAGCCTCGGCGACGACGGTTCCGTTGAGGGTGACTTTGACCATATTGGCGAGTGTTGGTGAGAAGCTTCGAAGTGGTGATGGGTGCAGAGATGAAGTGTGCACCGTAGCCGCAAGAGGCAACGTCATTCGCAAGCTTACATAGGCATCCGCCGTATGACGATAACCTGCTAATGACCAAGCGGCACGACGTCGGTCACGCATGCGAAATTCCTACACAGTACGATGCATAGAATAGCTCGAGGATGGCGAAGGGACATCGAGAAGTCCATAATTACATCTGATATCTATGAATACCTGAGCGACGACCAGATGCCTCCAGAGATACCGGGATGAAACAAAAACTCCTGAGCACTCTTGAAATGCGGAGATGAATGCGGGGTAGTTATAGTAGCCTAGAGTATTATAAAGAGATGTCGAGGAGACAGTTGCTGATCAGCCTCGGAGCTGGTTGGGGTAGGTCCGGGCAGATCCGGCGAGTTTAACCGTGGTAGTGCTCGCCACCGACTGTGTGCGGACATTTGGCAATTGTAAGAATTTGTCGAGCCGGACCTTGACTCTGCCTGCCTCGACTGACTCGCCGCCATTCCCTCTCAGGTCTTTGTGACCTTCCCCTGCACTCCCCGCCGTCAATAGCTCGAGAATGGCGAGCGCAAACAGCATGATCGGTACGTCCTTCAAATCTTTCTCATCCCCCGAGCACTCGCACTCATATCATCGGTCCTCCACACAGCTGGTGCGGGGGGTGGCTTCGTCGCTAGTATTGCTACCTGCCCACTCGATGTCATCAAAACAAAGTTGCAGGCCCAGCAAGTCAAGACGGGCCATGTTAATTATATGGGTGTCGCTGGTGAGGGCTTCAGCTCATAAAGCGGCCCGCAAGAATGCGAGTTCGCTCAACGTACGTCCTGTTCAACCCTACCCATCTCTAGCCACCGTCAAAACCATCCTCAAGCACGACGGCTTCCGCGGCCTCTACCGTGGACTCGGCCCCACCATCCTTGGATACCTCCCGACATGGGCCATCTATTTCGCGGTGTACGACGGCATCAAGAATCATTTCGGCGAAAACCCCTCGGGCGACATACAGCATATATACCCTGCTGCTCAGGTCAAGGGATATCAGCCTCTAGCACGAGACCACCCATGGACACTTCATATTCTTTCTGCTATGGCCGCCGGTGCGACGAGCACCTTGTGTACCAATCCTTTATGGGTAATTAAGACCCGTTTCATGGTGCGCACACGACCAACATTCTCTTTCTCACAATGATGCGCTGACAGGCGTCGGTAGACCCAATCGCGTGACGAAGTCAGATATCGACACACACTAGATGCAGCCATCACTATTTATCGAACAGAGGGCCTACCCGCCTTCTTTCGCGGCCTATTCCCCAGTCTGCTCGGAATATTGCACGTCGCAGTGCAATTTCCACTGTACGAACAGATGAAACGCTGGGCACGTAAGTCCCCCACATTATGACTCACCACATCACACCAACCTTTTTTGACGATGTGTTGTTTCAGGACGACGATCGCACAGCGATACATTGTCGGCCAAAGATATCCTCCTCTGCTCTTCTGTCGCGAAGATGACGGCATCAATAGCGACGTACCCGCACGAAGTCGTGCGCACGCGACTGCAGACACTCCGAATACACCGGAATACCATTATCAACGGGGAGGGAAACGCGCACCCACCAACTGGCGTGATTCGGACTACACGGAACATCATCGTCAATGAGGGATGGAGGTCGCTGTACAGAGGGCTATCAGTGAATCTCGTGCGAACTGTGCCGAATAGCGCGGTGACAATGTTGACGTGAGTTTCCTCCGTTTCCGTTCCGGAGTGGAGGAGATGGTTCACTAACCGACTGTGTATCTTTTGGGTGTGTAGGTACGAGATGTTGATGAGGTATCTTAATTCGCGCTCCAGCTCGTCATGATGCTGAGAGTAAGACAGAGCGCGTACAAGACGGGGAGGCAGCAGCAGATAGGCGGAATCATTACGGTAGAGGTTTGTTTCGACGATGGAGCAGCATACGCCGGGCGTACAGTTATCTCGTCCCGCGACATGACATAGACGGAGAGGTCCAGGGTAGGGCTTATCAACCTATTGTATTTTGCTCATATTGCTTTTCTTTCTTTCTTCTGTTCTCTCATACAGCACCGATTTCCAACTCAAGTGTTTGCCTATCACAAGTCCGATCTTTTTGTACTCATTTCCATTTCCATTTCCCTCTTTCCTCATCTCGCAACAGGATTCATGTTGTATACATCCTTGTGTTCCTGTGTGCGAGTGGTTACAGTCAGTTACAGAAGGGACATTCATGCGTTGGCCACATCGAGCGCGTGCCGGAGAGGGTATCTGCAAAGTTCACAGAGTTGATAGTATCTGCTACTCCTACGTTCTCCAACAAGTACCAGGGACACGCAGGCATGGGATTGTAATCCGGCCCAGGAGTATCTGCCAGTGCCAGTCTTGTCGTGGTTGCAGATCGTGGTATGGCAAACTTCCGCTGGCAACATAAACTAGCGATCCCGCGCGTACGTATCCCCAATGTAAGGTATACAAGTCGCGAAAGACCAGTAAAACCATCGCCGTTCGACGTGCAGAAACCTGTGTATAGAGTCAGACGAGGATTGACGCAAAAAGAAAAGTGCTCACCTGAAGACCCATCTCCACCCTCTTCTATTTGACTTTGCTATCGTCCAGAGCTCTGCTTTGGTCGTTGTGAGCTTGAGATGTCTTGAAGCTGCAGATGCCGGTGTAGAGACAGAGAGACGTAGAAAGCGAAGCTATAAGGACATTTGCAGTATCCAATTGAAAACCAAGCAGGTCACAGCAAAAGAGGAATGAAGGAATCGTGTTCTAGCAAGTAGTATGTAGTAGCACATGTACGAGAGCATCGAGGTCATCGTCAAAGCGGGAGGAACGACAGAGATGGGGGGCTGGGAACGTGCCTGTCATGCCCAAATTTGTCGGGAAGCATGCAAACAACGCGCCTACGCCTCCTCGCCTCCTCCCGGCCGTGGCGTATCCCACCAGTACCACACACATAACTCTCGTCAACAAACTGCTATTATTTCTCATTGTCAACGCTACGAAATGCTCTCAGCATTCCCAGGACGCTTTGTTACACCCCAAAAACCACACCCATTGTCCTCCGCTTGGGCCGGACAGACGCAACAACAACCCTCGCTTGCCCAGGCTGGGTGGTGGATTCGCAGAAAGGCGTCGAGACGTACCGTAATGGGGGTTACGAGGGTGTATTGTTGTCACAGACTTGTGCGTTATTCTGTTCTTCAGCATCAGTGGGCTGACAGGTTCAAACAATAGCGCTGCTCAGCTGAGGTTCCGCTGCTTTGACCATGACTGGTAGCGAATCCTTGAGTGAAGAATCTGGGGATGCCTCATGGCCGCTTTGATTGCAAGGACCAAGCTTGGTTCACTTGTAGTGTCTGTGGCGGTATGCCTGGAAGGGACTCTCTGGACCAGCTATACCATGGCGAGATACGCCGGGGCACGACTTCATGGCTGGTTTTGCTTGCGAGGATTATGCTTGGTTCATTTCTGTTGCCTATGGTCGTATGTCGGGAAGGGGCACCCGGTCCAGCTATAATTGCGACGTGCAAAGAGGCAGAAGCTTGGGTGACCAATGCGACGTACACGAGGAATGAACCAGGAGGGTTTAATTCGCCTCTTCTCGTACATCAAGGTGTTGACAGTCTAGGACGCAACGAGATGCACGAGGAGCTGTTCACTCGTATCAACTAGATGACACGCAGCAAACAGGAATGAACGCTCCTCAGATCTGCAAGATCCTTTTCGTCGTATTGCAGGCCTGGCAGGAGTCGAGTCCTGCGAGGAGCTGTATATCTTGATTCGCAAGTATCAGCTAGACAACACGCAACAACGAGGAAGAACGCACCTCGAATCTGCGAGATCCTGCGTTGGTCAGCGGAGATCATGCAAGTCCTAGCGATACTCGGCATCTTAGCGTGAAGACTGCATCGAGGCAAGCCAGGCAGAAGAGAACCGACCATGAAGGAAGTCGTCGACCTTCGAGAGACGTGCGATGCAGTCTTGTTCTTGGAAATCCGCCTCGAACATCAGAGCGTCGTGGATCTGCAAGATTAAGGCTGTTAGTTGCACGTCTAAGGATCACAGTCAAGACCGACCTTGTCGCGTGGATGGCAGCCACAGTGGTGGCGAGTACACTACACAATCAATGCAACGCGTCGTCAAAGAAGAATAGTGTAAGTACAATGGAATGCATCGATAGCTTTGACCTGCCTACGCTTGGTATGGATCCCAGACCTACATGCGATGTGGCGCTATGTGGCCCAGCGAATGAACGACATCGCTTTGCATCAACCGTATGTCGCTGCGATGCGGGACAACATCACGTCTATTGCATTGTACGTGACTCTCGGTATTGAACAATTGCATTGAGACTCACCTAGCAACCGGGTCCAGGTATTCACCACCCTGGGATTGTGGCCCGAGATCGCAGATATGAAAGCAACATGTCTGCGAGTAGTCCAGATCGCGTCGCACTAGTGTTTAAAGGTTAGTTCCGACTTGACTATCTGCCAGAATTGATACTTACGGCGTCGTAAACTTCTCAGTGTCGCAGAGTTGGATGTAAAGGAAGAAACTAGAGGAGTGCCACTCGCGTGTGGCGCGCTTGTTGTGCTATGGGTCCGCAATACACACAACAGCCAAACAAATGCCTTATGGGCTCAACGAATTTCAGCCGCCGCTCGAACACGTGCGGTGGCCCGGTAACGACAACACGAGTGGCCATCGTCTGGCTGCCTTCTCCCTAGCTTTGCTACCAATCACGCTTTGGCCTAGCCCTTTTGTGAAGTTGTCTCCTGCTTTTAATTGTCCTTGTCCATCACCTATTGTCCTTCTTCATCATGTCTTCTTTCTCCTCGTCCTCCATTCATGATTCTTACGATTCTTCGGACGAGAGCTTAGGCTCTCGATCGTCAACTTTCTCCCGTCCTCCCTCTCCACCCCCACACGTGCCTTCTCTCTCTCCATCAGAGGTGAGGGAGACTCAGCTCCTGTTCCAGGGGCGTGTCGTTCGTGAAGTGCCGGTGTTGGACATCGTGCGGGAGGCCTGGCGATTCCAACCGAGCGCAATATGCCTTCGACCTTTCTCCTCTCCCCCCATCACAATCTCACACGTCCTGCTACAAGCCTACGGTGATGCGATCGCGCCAGCTGTATACGTCAAGGCGTTCCTTGATATCATCCTTTCTATTCACAAGCAACTGGCCTTGGCGAAGGGCCGTTTCCCGTTTGGCTATTTCAAACAACATACCAAGGCAGGCGTTCGCGAGCCGGAGATCGTTTTCGGTACGCAGAAGAAGGATACATGGAACACGATGGGAGCTTGGGTGCATGTGAGCAAGGAGATCTACCATGACTACGCGTTGGAGGAAGACATCTGTCTCGATGTCGACGAGTTCAAGGTACGTCGGAGGCTCGAGTATCATCACGTTTCGTCCAGCATCTCTGACGTTTTTCTCTGCAGGAGCTCGGCCTCTACGATAACGTTGAACACCATGTTCAACGAGTAAGGCGGGTCAATTTCGTGGTCGATGCTTCCATCGCCACTCAGATTCCTCGCCTGCCTCCAAGCTCCAGACTGCTTGACAAGGCCGAGATCATCCCGGCAATGCACACGAAGTCGATGCTCACGCATGGCATCCGGGTGTTCGCGACTGGCATGGCGGTCCAAGAGACGACGGTCACCGTTTACTACGGTGACCACTCTGGGTTGATGAAGTCGGCTTCATTCGACTTCATCGACGAGCCTGAGCTGCTCGTTTTGGTCGTCGCCGCTTTGTCTAACGCTCATGAGCGTGCCCTCGGATTCCATCCCTGCATCCGACTCGGCATTGACACCGTCACTGCTTCTCTGGCCACGTCGACTCTCCATTTCAATGCAGCCTACGAACTGGACGGGAACCTGTCGAAAAAGTGGAATTGGGAGGTGAAACAGGTAAGGGGAAAGCCTCTGCAGCTCTTCAACCACCAACACGTACTGGGAAAGCGCACCAACGTCGTCCCCATTCGGATGGCTGCCGTCCGGAATAATGTGGTCAACCCTTTGTACACCGGCAACACGGGCTTGGTGATGAAGACCTATTGGCCGAAGGAGAAGCATGTCTCAGAGGATCACGTACACAGGGTGCTGTACGCCAAGCTGAGGAATAAGCCGCATGTCCGCCAGCACATCGCGTCGCTCGTATGCTCTGTGAAGGCGTCGATGGGCCAGCTGGGTCTTCCAAGGGCGTTCCTCGGAGACGTGGAAGGGGCCGACTGCAGAATGTTTTGTTGCATGGTCATGACTGCTTATCGTCCCCTCGCTAGCCTGAAGACGGCCGCAGATTTCAAAATTGTCTTCCTCAATGCCGTCAGGGGTGAGTATCGTCTGTCTTTACGAAGTCTTTCCTTCCGCTAATTTTATTGCTCCACTTTAGCACATCACAGTCTATGGGAGGATGCTGGCTACCTTCATCGTGACATCAGCACTGGCAACATCATGTACCTCGAGGAAGAAGGCAGAATTCGCGGTGTCTTGACCGACTTCGACCTGGCCCGTCCCCGGGAAGACATAGAACGGGATATCAAATTCGACGAGTACGAGCTCCTCTCAGAGAGCCGGATGGTCTACGTTGGCACTCGTCCTTTCGTGGCGTTGGAGCTTCTTGCCGATATGTCGCATGTCCAAACCTACCGCCACGACCTCGAGTCATTTTTCTATCTCTTGTGCTGGCATATCGCGGCACACAACCCCGAGATAGCGGCGTACGACGAACCTATCGAGGACTGGAGGGACGAGGACACGCTGCACTGCATTTCGGAGAAGGGCGTATTCTTGTACTGCCGGGACGAGAAAGAGGCTATCGACACCGTCTTCAGCCGTTCCTATGAGGAGTACGACGGCATCATAGAGGAGTGGGTCAAGCCTTTGCTGCGTCTGTTCCGCCGGGTGGGGCACAAGTTGAGGTGGGAGTACGGGTTGAGGGAGCAGGAGGAGCTCGAGGACGAGACTGAGGAGGAGGCTGCTGAGCTTCCGAACGTGGACTTTGCCATGTTCATGGCGGCCATTGGGGAGAATGTGAACTGGCCCGCGGCGTAGAGAGAATACTTGGGGACGATCTGTGTTGGGGAGGTAAAGCCCGGATCGGTAAATAAAGCTGTACTGTATCTATACTTTGCTCTTTGTTGTTTTCTTGCTTTGTATCTCTGGTAAATGCTTTTGTATTTTACGCCACATTCAAGCTGCTGCTATAATAGCACTGGCGACTCTGGTCTGCCGTCATATCTCATATCTTTGTGATCGTGGGAACATTGACTACCGTTTTCGGCATCGATAATATTGACCACCTGCTATGACATGAACAGCTTGTCTGCAAACTCCATCGTATTCTGCTCTTTCGCTCTATTTTGTTATCTCTTTGAATACGATGGTAGACCCACGGATGAGCGACAAGGAGCTCGCTGCAATCAACGCTGCAGCTGTGACACGGGAGTACCGTGTACAACCACATCTCGGTACGATGGGAATGTTCCTGCCATCATGTGTAAAGTACTGACATTGTGTTCTGGCGTACAGACTACCGGACGGTATCCGCCATTAATGGGTGCGTTTCCTTCGAACAGTTCAAAATAGATTGAACAGCAGGTTTCTGAAATGTTCATTGCAGACCGTTGGTTGTATTGGACAATGTCAAGGTGCGTGTCGTCCTTCTACTGTACAGAAATGAGCGTGTACACGGGCACTGACGCATGAGGCCCACAGTTCCCATCGTACAATGAAATCGTGCAACTTACGCTCCCGGATGGGACAAAACGCGGTGGACAAGTGCTTGAGGTTCAGGGCAAGAAAGCTATCGTGCAGGTGTTCGAAGGCACGTCTGGTATCGACGTCAAGGCGACCCATGTAGAATTCACAGGGAGCAGCATGAAGCTTCCCGTTGCGGAGGACATGTTGGGGCGGATATTCAATGGTTCAGGTGTCCCGATCGACAATGGGCCAAAGGTGTTTGCAGAGGACTATCTGGATATTAACGGTGCGTACCACGCTTGATATGCATGTGCGCAGCTGCTGAGCTTCTTACCGTGGCACGACATGACTAGGCTCACCTATCAACCCTTACTCTCGTATATACCCTGAGGAAATGATCCAGACCGGTATCTCGACGATCGACGTCATGAACTCTATTGCGCGTGGACAGAAGATTCCCATCTTCTCAGCGGCTGGTCTCCCTCATAATGAAGTGCGTATACACGGTTCTGTTGCCACGTCCACAATGTGACCTCATGTCGTCCGGTAGATTGCTGCTCAAATTGTGCGACAAGCCGGCTTGGTCAAGGGGCCGACGAAGGACGTCCATGACGGCCATGAGGACAACTTCTCGGTCGTCTTCGCAGCTATGGGTGTCAACATGGAAACTGCACGCTTCTTCAAGCAGGACTTCGAAGAGAATGGTAGTTTGGACCGTGTCACGCTGTTCTTGAACTTGGCCAACGATCCTACTATTGAACGTATCATCACACCTCGTCTGGCACTCACCACGGCCGAGTACTATGCATACCAGCTGGAGAAGCACGTGTTGGTTATTCTCACCGACATGTCGTCCTACGCTGACGCGCTGCGAGAGGTACGTAACTGTCCGATTATCTTCCCAACTATTGAGCGTGGTTTTAATTTTGAGCACCCTAAACGCAGGTTTCTGCTGCTCGTGAAGAAGTGCCTGGCCGAAGAGGGTACCCCGGTTACATGTATACTGATTTGTCCACAATCTACGAGCGTGCAGGTCGTGTTCAGGGCCGTAATGGATCTATCACCCAGATCCCTATATTGACCATGCCTAACGACGGTACGCAAATCAGAACTTCCGTTTTCTTGACTTTTTTGTGTGGCTGACTATGCGTATTTGCATTATTGCATTGCAGATATCACCCATCCTATTCCTGATTTGACCGGTTACATTACTGAAGGCCAGATCTTCGTCGACCGTCAGCTCCACAACCGACAGATCTACCCGCCCATTAACGTGCTGCCCTCCCTGTCTCGGTTGATGAAGAGTGCTATCGGCGAGAATTTGACTAGGAAAGATCACGGAGACGTATCAAACCAACTGGTAAATCTTCCGATTCTCCTTTAAGTCTGTCGACGTGTGCTGATCCCTTATATTCAGTACGCCAAGTACGCCATCGGTCGGGATGCTGCGGCCATGAAAGCTGTCGTCGGTGAGGAGGCGCTGTCACCAGAAGACAAGTTGGCTCTTGAGTTCTTGGAGAAGTTTGAGCGTTCGTTCGTCGGACAAGGTATGTCACGTAACACACACATCGTCCCCAGCGCTCCGATCTACTTCGCTCCCGTCCTCAAACCAACTTGTACTGAACGACCGCGTGTGATGTAGGCGCCTACGAATCCCGCACGATCTTTGAGAGTTTGGATTTGGCCTGGACGCTGCTGCGTATCTTCCCGAAGGAACAGCTGAACCGCATCAACCCCAAGATCATCTCTGAGTTCTACGCGCGCAAGCCGACACGGAAGCCGACCGAGGACCCAAAGGCAAGCAAGACGAGCGAGAAGCTCGTTGATGATGCGTAAAAACGTGCTTCAAGTTGAACCGCTCAGCGCCGCGCAGAGAGGTGATAATACAAAGGGGAGATCGCCGTCGTCGTTGCAGTGGACGCTCCTTTTTTATATTCGTGTCGCCACTGACTCTCACCATCGTCATGCAATCATGTAGAAATCGCTGACCACACGATCGAAACGAAATGGAAATGATAAACGTTTTTTGTCTTATTGTTGTTCTTTCCATGTGTGGACCGGTCGGTATCTGTTATACTGATCTGTCCTTGTCTGCGGGCGAGGACGCCCTCACCTCGCCTTCATCGCGTGGCGTTCATAATCTCACAGTGGGGTGTGTTTACGTGTTGTCAAGCTCCCCCCACTCCCCCTCATGACCGCTTCGCAACTTCGCGGACATCCTCACAACGTCCGGATCCGAAGCACCTCCAGTCAGCCTGCCGCGAACCTCGACCGAGGCAACTGCAACCTGAGCAGTTGCGATGATTCTGACGTCAAACGGACGGTCCGGGTTTCTGGAAGACGGAAAAAAACAAACTGGACGACACGAGGCGTTCGAACGCCCAAGGCTTATTGTGGTACCTACAAAGACCTGGGGGCAAACGCGCGGCATCGCACACACTCGAAGAGACGGTGGTCTAGAGGTGAGAACGACCGCAATGTTTTGCACGTACATAACACATGAGGAGACTTCACGGAGGGCTGGACACAGGTCTATTTTCTACGCAGAACGGTCCTAACGGTCATGTCCCAAGCTCTATATCCACTGACAGTGACAAGCATTACCGTTACCCAGAGCTGGTGTGGGTTCTGACGGCTCAGTCCGTGGCATTCCCTTGTCGACGGTTGGTTTAGGCATGCCACGGTCCAGTGGTGTGGGTACGAGCTGCTAGTTCTCACATGTCAGGGTGGGTGCAATGTCAGGAAGGACGTCCACTGATCGGTACAATCGCACACCGTATGCGCTGTATGTGGTCAGTCATGGAACCAGGAAGAATGTTGAACGTCCGATAATCAGCCGCCCATTGGGACGTTTGCACCTCCGCTGGCCCCCCAGTGTGTGTGTGTAGGGCCTCCGCGGACCTGTACTACCAAACTCAAGTCCTGAGTGATTGACTGAACTTTCGACTGATCGTGACTGACTGACGCAAGGGCAGAGATTGACGGGTGACGGGCGAGGGTCTTCGGGTCGGTCCTTGCCATGCATGCATGTGGAGGTACTAGATGCCCGAGTCTAAGGCAAGGAAGAGCACGGAAAGGACGCTTTCGGTGGAGCAAAGTTGAACGCCAGTTGCTGATCCTGTTATCAACATTCAAGCTTACTTTCATGAATGCGTGCAGCTCAGCTCATCAAGCAAGCACAACAACGCCTAACGGAGCCCTACCGAACGCCAGGACAGGCTTTGCCTCCACAGGGAGAGGGCGATAGAGTTTGGATTGAGGGGCTGATAACACGGATGAAGGATCGGGCGCGTTTGGCGATGTAAGGCAATGTGGACATACCGTTGTGCACATACTATGGATGGGAACCGCAGGCCGCAGTTTCATTGTTCAAACGTTCATAAGACATTTCCACATACCAAGAGGGGTGTACGCCGTGGTCTGAATCGCCGTGACCATGTCAGATTTCAAACGGCTGCAATGCAATGATGAACGGGAGTAAGTATAAATGGCCAGGGGGAAAGAGCCTAATTGCATTGCGGACATTCGAACTGTGTTTTTAGGTACACATTGTGAGCGTAGAAACCCACTTCGAGTAGTGATAAGATAAAATCACCGTGCGGTCCGAAAGTTTTAACTTTCAATACCCATCTTCGGAGGATGAAAAGCCGTTATTGAGGCGTAGTCTCCGAATTTTGCTTCGGAACAACATACTTGCTGGAGAACTTGCAAGCAGAGATTTTCTTTTCTTTTGCTTCTGGGGGGAGATACTTAGCAGTGGTACGCCGAAGCCGGTAGAGAGCGTGCTTGAGCGCAAACAATTTTATAGAGCAGTGTTGTGGCGCTAGTGCCAATCGGCGTCGCTCCGACCGACGACGCGCCAGGGGAACGAGAGAAGCTGGAGAAGTCGCTCGGACGTGTTCTTATAGCTTATAGATCCCAGACGAAACGCGATAGTTTACGTATGGGTGGTAGTACGGGGCAAGAAGTCGGAAGATTAGATATGAAAGGGATCGTTCGTTTGAATCGTTTCGCCACGCCACCGCATGTGCAAGACAAATTTGAGTGGCGATGCTTGGTCGTCGTGACTTGGTGGTGACAAAGGCGCACTTTGCAGTCGGGAAGGAAAAATGCAAAGAAAAATGCAAAGGGAGTTCGGCCCTTGGCGCAAGGGATATTTGGCGGTTGGGAACCTCGTGGCCCGATGAGAACTCAGGTGCAGAAAGCACTAAGGATGGATCATCTGGGATTGAAGAGGATACAGAATGCTACGACCGGCAAGGCAACGGAGCGACGAACACGAGGAGACGGACGAGAGGGTGTCGCTGTGCGCCTGCGCCTACGCCTGATGGTCTTTCCCATCCCTCCTCCCACCTAAATATGACCGAAATCTTTCCTTCTCCCTCTTTCTCTCCCTGGCCCCTCCTCTCTCTTGCTCCTCCACGTCGTCCTCGTCCTCGTCCTCGTCCTCGTCGTCCGTGACCTGCCATCCCACACACCCTATGGACGACTTTCACAATGATCTCCATCCCATGAGCCGCAAACGCAAGGCAGATGCTGACGATTGTTCATGTCAACAGCGCCCCGTCGTGCAGGACGGACCCTCCGGGATGAGTTCTTCCGACCCCACCCCCGTCTCTGACCCCATGTTGCTGCCTCCAGCCGCCACACCCAGGGTACCCGCAGACTCGCCCGACCACGCTGCCACTTCATGGCACAGGCCTCGCCATAACTCAGCGCCCCTCCTCACAAACTGGTCCCCCTCCCCGTCCTCTTTGTCCATCTCTTTTGTCCCGGCACCCACCCCCCGCGACGGACCCTCCAAGCCAAAACGTCCTCGCATCGAGATACCCCAACCTCTTCTCCAATCTAGAAAAGGACGCAGAGCCCGTACTCCCTTCACCGCTCTGCCCTCTCCCCACAATAGAATGTCTCGTCCGCCACGTCTCGGCGAGTATAGAGACACGGGTGTCGTATCCGCGACCGAGCCGCGTCCCAGTAGAAATACCTTCCTTCGTGCTGGTCACTTGTCGCTTCCGAACCGCCCTGCCCACTCTGCACCCGTCTCTCCTACTGTTGTTGAACCCATCTCGCCTCACGTCCCATCCCACCAACCTCCGATCAACAAAGAGACCCTAAAGGAACTTGATTTGGAGGCTATCCTTCGTAATCCACAACTTCGTCAGTCCCACCGTGTACTACGCGTATCTACCTGTTCGCTCATTACCCTCTTCTTGATCGCATAGGTCATGATCTGCTCTTTGATTCTGGTCTGCAGTTCCGTCCGACTTCCAGTCGCAGGAAGCGAGATCTGGCGGACAACTACTGGAATGCCATTGTGCGCGAGCTTGAGAGTGGGTGCACATGTGCCACTGTGGACGCGCATGGGAGGCTCTTGAAAGGCCTTTGCGTCTGCGCGACAGTACCTATTCCCATTGGACGGCCCTTTGTCCTCCCGTCCAGTACTTTCACGACCGTTCGCACTCCTTCTCGTCTGAAGCCCCTCCTCACGGAACTCCTTGAAGTCCTCATCTCCATCATTCAACCTGTCGTCGCACGGTCGCCCAGCCTCAGTCTCCACCCTGGATTGTTACACCCGCAGTACAACCAAAATGCGTCCCACGTCGCAATGTTGCGCTCCATCCTAGATGCAGACCTCATCCAGCAGGAAATCGATCATCGCCTGTTCGACCCTTGTGGAGTCTTCCAAACCATAGGAGATATTATTCGCTGCTACTGTGCTCCCATGCGAGACCACGCTGTCGATCAGATGGTCAAACTGGCCCATTCTTGCTCTCCGGGCGGGACAGGTACTAAAGCCGACGCCGTTCGTGCTATTCGTCTGTGTTTCGAGATAATGGAACTGATGAAACTGGTATGTATCATTCTTGTCTAACCGTCTGGTGATTGTACCAAGGTCTGATCATCACCTCGTGTCTTAGGACGTGGCAAATCATCAACTGCAGACACTTCGGCCTTATCTAGTCCACTCTGCCGCGCAGTTTGAACTCAAGACGTTCCAGGAAAGTCGACAGAAGGGCCAACTCTCACTCTCTGTCACGCGCCAGTGGCTGAAGACTGCTCATGCGGAGTTAGCCGACGAAAACGTCCGACCGGAAGGCATCCCAGTTTCACCAGCGGCGAGCTTCTTACGCAGTTTGAACAAACCATCGCGGCACGTTCAGATTCAGGTGGCTGTCACGAAGGCGTTCGTGAACCTCATCTTCGAACCTCCGTCATCGTCGTCGGCGTCACCCTCTGCCTCGCCTGCATCTCGTTCCAGTCCAGCGGCTGCAGTGGGTACGAATTACCCTGAGACCCTGTACCTCGATCATGCGAGATTGAACACTTTCAGCACGGACGCTGCAGACTTTACCGCGCTGTATATGCTCATGATGCTCCATCGGCAGCTTCTTCAATCCGGTGCCCCATTGAAGACCGATTCCGTGTTGAAGACGGACGAGCTTCTCATCCTGAAGAAGGAGATTTGGGAGATTGGACCCCAGCACTTTGGGCTGTGCTTCCGTAAAGATGCAGATGACGAGAGGGAATGGGACAAGTGGCGCGACGACATTAGCAACGCTGTATTGCACCTTACGGTCCATGCCAGTGAGACACGCTCTTCTCGATCGTCTTCTGCATCTTCTATCGCCACGCCTACTTCCTCAGACTCTTCAGAGTCGCTGGCTCGACGGGTCCCCGATGCCAACTTGCTCACTCTCGCCACGAACTGGGTTCACTCGAACTTGCGTCACGACTCGCCACTCAGCCAGCTCATGCGGAAGCGTCTTCGGAACAAGGTGGAAGAAGTCGCCCTTGGACTCGTTCTGCCGTCGATCAAGAAGCCGTCCTCCTCCGAGAGCCCGACATCGTTGTCGGCGTCCACCTCGGGCCTCGAACCGCTCATGCCAGAGATCACACACCTGGCCGAACGCCTGGTGAAGCTCGTAGGCATCCACACGAACGTCTACGGTGCGCTGTATATGCAGCCTGGCTTCGTCTTCCCGTAACACTCGACTCGCCCGCGCTGGGCTGACTGGACATTACGCCCCCAGCCCCACTTCACCCGACACGCGCCGTCCATGCGGCGACGGCTGATCGCGAGGGCCTGCAGGCAGGTTTCTTACCAACCTGGCACGACGCTAGCTACTACCACCGCAAAGCGTTGTGCCTGTATACCTTTACCTCTGGACCCCCCACCTCACACACCCTCCGATCGGTCCGTTCGGCCTGCTGTCGCACCGCATTCTTGCCTCGTTCCCGCGACGCTGTTGTTCCGGTTTACCTTTTCCCTCTTTCTTCTTAATGGTTGGACAATCAGATCGGGGTTGCCAGCTGCCTGCCTTGCTTGCATTTTTTTCTCTGCTCACGTTTTCTCCGACTGTTACATACTTGTTACGAGGTTCTCCGTCCGTCTGTTTTTTTTTCTGTTCACGATGATGACTTGGCATGCGCATGTAAGTACATAGTAGTAATCACTTCCCGCGACGCTTAATGAAAGAAAGAAAGAAGTTCCAACGTTTTCCATCTCACATGTTTTTCGAAGCGAGTTCGAGCGTGTTTGTGACTGAAATCAAATGATTGCCACAAACAGTTCAAGAGAAAAGATGATCGGTTGATGACCTCATTTAGGTGACATACTAATCCCTTTGACGGCGCCCACTCCTCCGAGTATATCCATCCTACCTACTACATACTACATGTTTGGCTGAGCCATTCAAGTTCCTCTAACATATCCTTACGATGTCCTCGACGTCGACGACGAGTCCGACGGCGAGCAGCGGTAGCTCTGGCTCTGGCACACCGACCTCTTCCTCCACGAACAGCCCGACGACCACCGACGACGGCGGTGGGTTCAGGAACTCGTCAACGCCTCTGTACCTGTACGTCCCCCCCTCTCCCTGTTTCTCCATCTCACTTTACATATTTACATATTTTCATAGATTCACATTCCTCGCGACCCTCCTCGTCCTCCTCGCGGTGTCCTGCGCGATCGTCCTGCGGTCGTTTTACCTGCGCCGGGGGATGCGCAGGCGGTACGAGGCTGCGTTCGCCGCGGGGCTCATCCCCCCGTCTGAAATCATGCTGACGACGGGGCAGAGGATGCGCAGGGAGTTTGGGGAGAAGCCAAAGCTGTACGATGCGGCGATCGTGCCCGCAAAAGTGTATGGCGAGAAGTGGGATCATGTGATAGTACGTTTTTTGGGCTTGTGCTTCTCAGTTTGCGTGAAGAGACCGTATGCTGATTGGTGTGTTTTGCTTTTGTGGTTGTGTGGGGTGGTTTTTTTTTTGTAGCCTGTTGCTGCGAAAGTATTGAATATACCATCGTCGCCCGAGCCTCAGACGATACCCGAAACCCCTGCACAAAGAAGTCGATTGGGCGCACTGACGGATCGAGCTAGACGGACTTTCTACAGACGACCGTCCATCCGTCCGTCATCTGCATCATCCTCTCCTCCGTCCTCTCCGAACCCGGACGCACCATCCGAGGAAGACGTGGAAGAGACCCTGGCGAATGCGAGTGACGTGCAAGTCACCGTGTTGATCGTGATGCCGCACTTACACGAGTCACGGAGAGGGGACAAGAGTGGAGATCATTATTGGGACGACGAAGAGGGGGAGGTGCCGGATGTGGTTATCGGGGTGTCGCGAGTTGCGTTAAAGAAGCAGCCTTAGTTGGTTGTGCGGTGGTGTATGGGAGGTGTTTGATGTTGCTCTAATGCGGATCGACTCCTGCTCGTGGTTTTTTCGCGAGTGAGTGGGTGGATGCTGCACGAAATGAACGTATTATGTAGGCATTTTAGTCTTATTCTTGGATATTGTGTTCGTCTGATGTTTTATTACAAGCACTGCTTCACGAGATTTGAATGCTCAATCTACTTCGTCTTCTTTGCTCTCCTACGTATGATCAGTATAGTACGAAACGTATGCTACATTGAATGTGTATACTACTGCCCCAGATCAGTCCACACCAAGCCAGTATGCTGGACCATTGTCCTCGTCCTCGTCCTCGTCCTCGTCCTCGTCATCATCATCCTCACCCTCATCCTCGTCATCCTCATCCTCGATCTCATCATTCTCCCAGAAATCGTCGTTGTCGTCCAGATCCATGTCAATGATGCTCCCATCGTCGTCCTCATCCTCATCGTCCGAGTTCTCAAAGTAATCAAACACCTTCAACCCGGACCTCTCCTTGAACCACCACTCCTCCTCTTCAGTCAGGCCGTCGTCCCGCTCCACATACAGTTTGGACAGCGGCACACCAACTGCCGTCCGCGCCTTCACGAGCGCAGTGAGGTCGTCCCCCTCAAGGCCAGACGAGTACAGCGTATCAAGCCTCGGTGCAGTGACACCGTGCGTCGCAGGCATAACATCCGTACTCCCCGGCAACAGCGCATGGTACCAGTCCCTCGAGAGAAAGTTGAAGTTCATGCGCAAGGTCGTCACATTCTGCAGCGTCCCCATCGCCTCCGCAATCGCGGGCCGCTCGCACTCGCCGATGCCCTGCAGGTGCAGCGCGGTGAGGTTCGCGAGGACGGACTTGCCCGAGACGCGGTGCGGCTTCGCGAGCAAGGACACGAGCGGGCTGTAATCGCCGTCCTCGACATCGAGGCTGAGCGTGGCGAGGCTTGGGAAGACGAGTCGCTCCATGAGGTCCACGGCGTACCCGCAGTCGACGTAGGCTAGAGAGAACTCCTTGACGGACGGGAGTGTGATTGTTGTTGAGAGTTCTTTGGGCGCGACGGCGCGTCGACGTCTTCGGAGATGCTGGCGAGCCAGTCGACGGGTCGGCCTAGAGGCCCAGATTGGGCGATGGAGAGCACTTCGAGGTCGGGGGAATCTCGGAGGATACGCGCAAAGTCCTTGAACGGGGGATACAGGTCTTCTTCGTGATACGCCAGTTGTAGTACGTGCAGACCACTGAGGAACATGGACGCGCCCCAGTTCAGATGGACACCCCATAAAGTGAGATCGATGAGTCGTGGTACGTTTCCATGAAAAAGAATGGGCTGCGGCTCCCTGTCACGAGCTCCTATTGAGGACACCTGTGGCATGTCCTCATCGTCGTCGTCGTCGCTATCTTCGTAATGATATAGCTGAAGTACCTCGAGTTCAGGTGCTTCGGGGATCTGGGCGAGGAAATGCAGCGTATGCACCATGTACTTCCAGAAAGTGACCATGATCTCCAAGCTTTGCGTATGGGACAAATGAGGTCGGATGATCTCGCAGATAGTCCGGTAACGGTGCAACAGGTCTTCTTTGCGAGACTCGGCGGTTGCCCCGTCAACCTGGTTCCATATTTTTGAGTTGTCGTCTTCAGTATAGTCAATAGAGATGGTAATGGGTGCGCCCTTGGACCTTTCCAAATACGTGATGGGCTTCTCGAGGGACGCGGTGTCGCTGAAGTTCAGGTTGGACCACAGCTGCGGCGTCCCGATCGCCACTTCCCGCCACCGCTTGCAGACCTGCGTGACCAGCAGCTCCCAATTGTCCTCATCAAACCACTTCTTCTGGCGATCCTCGTCCTCCACGTCCTCGTAATCGCTATCCCCGTCGTCCTGCGGTATCGCCGCTACATCCACATCCACACCCACCGGCCTGTACTCTGGGTACTCGCGGGAACCGAAGTCGTTCATCGCCTTCTCCATACGCGACTGGTACTCGTCTTCAATCTGCTTCTCGGCCGCTTCTATCTCCTTGCTGTTCAGTATCCATCCGAGGAGGAAGATATGTGATAGCAGTTCCGTGGGTAGCTCGTTGATGATGCAACGGCCGTCATTCGGAGGTACAGAGGGGTCCGGTGGGAGCACGGAATGAGGCAGGTTAGTGAGAGAGGCTCGTGGCTGTGGTGAGGTTGACGACGCCATCGTAGAACTTGTGTGAGATGTCGATGCGTCCAACTTTTTTGGTTGTGGCGGAAGACCTTGTTACTGTTGTCAGTGAAAGAGTTTTTACGATCTCTTGATTGTAACCGTCGTCTTATCGTTATCTAGACGCCAAAGACGAAGCCATCTAATCTGCTCTGCTTGATCGCGAGTTAGAGGCCAGGACGCGGTGCGGTAGACATTCTCCAGTGACAAATGGCAATAACAAAATTCCCAATGCAAACGAAAGATCATCGCTCGAAGCATGAACAATTGCTATCTTACATTGCGAGTGCCCACCATGTCGTTTCTACTTGATTCCTTTACATCTTACTTACACTGCCGCGGTATGCGACTATATCTCAAGCCTCTTCCTATTGCAACATGAGCTGAACGCAGCGCTGTGCAGCGTCCTTGACGGTGCTAAGATCCTGAGACGACCTAACAAAATAACCCACATCGTGAGAAAAATGGATTGCACGAGAACAGGATGGGGAGGTCAGCAGTACCATTCAGTCTCCAAAATGACATCCTCTGCTTCTTCGGTATCGTAACCCAGATCCTTGGTCTGCAGGATGAGGTACAAGTACTCGGCCGCGTCGGCCCTAATCTGTAAGGACACATGAGCCCTATATGACGGCGGATGAAAATTTTGACTTCAGTCATACCTTTGGGTACCGATGGGCGAGGAACTCAGACAACTTCTGAATGCATTGTGGCCGCAGCTCGGGTATGGGTAACATATTGATCAAGCTGTCCTGTTGTGAGCACATGCTACCCGCTAGAACGGGAGATACAGACGTACATTCTCATGCAAGCGCCGATTCTTTGGACATTGTTGATCTTGGATACGTTCCTCGCCGCGATGGAGTACATTGCCTTCAAGCTACGCGGTCATCGGTACCTACAAAAAAGACATCGATCGGAGAGTAGACCCACCTCTGACACTTCGCCGGATCTTCATAGATGGATTCAAACGCGTCCCCTTCGAGTAGGATGTTGAAGGTCTGCAATACCGGAATGACGACGGCGTTTGACCCTAGGTTGCGTGAACATTGTGCGACAAGATCTTCCGCCAAGTGTGGAAGGCTATAGGAGATACCGGCGGTCTCTTCTGTAGGCAGCGATTTCGCATAGTTGACCAAACTAGTGGATACCGGACGTTGCTGAATGCATTGATTGAGCACCTCATCGAGACTCGAAACGGTCCCCGACTTACGGTGCTATCTGTTCGGCTATTCACGCTCAGCACAAACCCGGAGAGCAGCTTCTGGCGGTATTCCGGGATCTCCAGTAATCGGACTGCTTTCGGGAACAGCCAAGATCCCTCATGCCATCCGCTTATCTCTTCACCACTAGGACCGAAAGGTAAGAGATGGTGATATGGCACATATATCCCGACGCACCTCAAGAACAGCTGACGCATGAGAGCATCACCGTGGATCAACCACTGGCCATTTCCTGGGAAGTCCGGTACTTGAAACTCGAGCAGACGCAATATCTGCTGTCCCGCATGTTGACGGACGTTGTCCAATCTCTCAACGCCCTGCTTCAATGTCCCACCGATAGCATCATGGAATTTTGAAGGCGGAAAGTAGTCGGGCAGGGCCGGAATATGAGCACCGTTGTTCAACAAGACGATCGCTACGTCGGTGAGACCCTTGATGCAAACCATCCGAATCCACGACCCTACATCGCCCCTCTCATCGGTGGTGTAGTCCTGAAGTCCGGCCAGTAAACAATTGAGCATCTCGCCGACCACGGAGGGGGTGAGATCTGTTGAAAATGTCAACCAGAAATGAGGCCGATGTAAAGTACTGTCTCACGAGTGCTGAGCCTGGGCACCACGTTTCCTAAAATCTGAGAGATCGAAACATAAGAATTTCTCCGTGCCTCGACATTCTGAAGCACAGTTGACGACTTTGAACGTCCTGTTTCAGTAGAGCAATACAATGAACATAATGATGAACGTACCTGGCGGTCAACACTGTCCACGAGATACCGCAGCACCTGCATAAGTCCATGAGGGTGCCTATTGTAGTCGAGCATTCCCAACATTCGACAGAGTGCCTGCTGTGCTGCAGGTTGTTTGGCCTCTAGAATCAACGTGCTCGGACGAGTAAGACATCTGCGCGTGACGTAAATCAGTGTCACTCATCTTTCGACAGCTCCCGAGCAATCTACGAGCTTGCTGATGGCCGACATGGCTTCAGCAGCAGCTTCCTGTATGGCAACGCCTCTACTCTTCAGGCCAAACTCTATGATCTTGCGCCATGGTGGCACAACTTTGGGATTTGCCTCAACGTCTTCGATAGCGATACTTGCAGCAATCAGATTGCACGCAGCCGCAGTGACAATTTCGTGGCGCGCCGATAGAACCGTAGTTGAAGGAATGTCCGCGATGTACGAGAATATCTGTTCACAAGGATCAACAATCTACACTGCGGCGACACCATTGTTCGTACCAGGCATTTCAAATGCTTTAATTCCTGTGAGTCGCCACAAGCAGCTGCCAACTCTGTCAGGGTAAGCAGTGCGCCATGGACATCTGTTGAATCAGAGAATGCCAGGTATTCGGACTGATCCATGAAACAGCCTAGGTCAGGTAGGAACGTGTCCGAACGTCTCGACGAGCTCACCAAGCGAGCCGTAATATCAGGAACCAAAGTAAGCATGTCCGATTGGCAAATCTCCCGAAGCGACTGCGCCCCAAGTTGTCTCAAAACAGGATCCCAATGGCGAAGTGTCACGCTAACGACATGTTCTATGAGGACCGACCGATACTCTTCGTACACAGCAACCTCTGCGGCGGCGACTAGGAAAGCATTTCGCTTCAACCCGACGGAGTAGAAATCGGTCTTTCCGAGAACGGGTATACCGTGTGGGCATAATTCCTACGGCCACGTATAAGTCCTGAAGTAGAATAGACAAGTAGGATTCCAAACCGTTCTTCCAACGCATTCTTGGAATGCGGCGCTGGCTGCTCGTCTGATATGCACCTCGCGATCATAGATAGACACCGTAATAAGCTTCTGCGAAAGATCAAGCATGAACGGGGCAAGAGCATCGACACTCTGTGCTTTGGCGAGCGACCAGATAACGTATGATGCTGCATCCCTGACGCTTGAGCCGATCGAGTGAGCACCTTGGCGGATATCGAAGTACAGTGCCTACACAATCCAACGGATCAGTCCGTGTGGCGTAGATACGGAACATTTACGAACCTTTCCTTGCCACTGCAGAACGTCGCTCAACTTATCGTCCGCGATAAGACCCCTTCTTGCTAGTTCTGCGCAAGCCAGAGACGCGCCGTGCCAAGTTGCCTCTGCGACCGTGGGCAACTCATGCATCTGGGCAAGAGCCATGGAATGAATGGTATAAAGTTGCAATATGGTATCCAAGATTTGATCCGAGAATTCAGATGGTAATCTGTCTGCTATCCGGGCAATTCCTTTGGCCGCAGAATATCTGACAATGGTATCCTTGAAAATGTTCAGATATTCTCCTATGATAAAGCACCGTGACGATATACCTTATCCTGCAGGCGTTGCAGCAACTCGTCTAGAATAGGCTCTGTCTCTTCTGGAACGTCAAGATCCTCGTCTCCTTGATGTTCGGCGTGAGACTCGTCGGACTTTGCAACAAGAACTTTCCCTGACGATCCGCGTTTGAGTCATCTAAATTGTGAAATCGAGCCCTGAGACTTACCACGCTGACGAGGCTTCCTCTTGTTCGCAGGAAGGAGTCGCAGAATGACACGAGAAACTAGCTTGGTCTTCAGCTTACGGATGACAGTATTGGACATCAAGTTCTGGTGTTCTGACGTCGAAGTTGCAATGTCAAGGAAGGATGGTAGATGGTCTTGGACAAGCTCAGCAGCGCCGGATTTTGTCAATTCGCATAGTACACGCAAGACGCCCATTACCTGGAAAGCGTGAGCACCAAGTCGCGAAATACATCGTGTTTTGAACGCATACGAAGAATATGTTGTCGCTGGCATTCACTACCTCCTTGCACCACTGGAGAAATATAGGGAATTTAGGTATCATATCTTTCCTTGAGACAGGTTTAAATCAATATGGCAATGCACTATAACGTGTTACTCACCTAGTATATAGACGTGACAAAAGGATAGCGGCCGCATCACGTTCGACGCCAGCTTTGTTCAGATGAGATTTTGCCACCAATTCGATGTTACTCGCTGTCTGTCCTCGATGTTCATGCTCGTCGAATTGCTCAAGATCGAACGGGAGCATGCAAATGAGTGACAGCCACAGTAGCATAACATATCTCAACGACCAATAACGAGCCACGGTCGCGGGTCCATCGGGGAGTAGTAGAAATCCCAGTGCTATGTCCAAGTCCGCGATCTCATGAGGGAAGAATCTAGCTAGGTCGGATATATGAGCGTGCAGCAGAAAGAGAATAAAGACGAATACTGACTTATCGTCTTGTATCCACGGAACTTCACGTATAAATACAGAAGAAATGCAAGCCGCCCAATGTGTTCTTGTTCCACGGGTGTAAGGGTGTCGGATTGAGCATGTCTGGCCGCGATCTTCAGTTGATCAACAGCTGGTGTCAAAAGCGACTCCAGGTGAGAATCTAACAAGTATGCTTGCTCCAGATATTCGTCGAACTAGTCGTGTGTAGTTGAGTTTTTATGCAGTGTCAAGCAACGCGGTACTCACAATGACGGAGATAACCGCCAAGACCTTGCCATAGTTCTCTTCGTCCTCTCCGTGTGTGTTTAGAATTCGTTTGGGGTACAGTATTCTGTCTTGAAGGTCTATAAACTCCTGTCGTTTCTCAAAGGCCGTGAAGATCTTATTATCGAGCTGTGATTCGTCCATTACAAACACTTCCTGCCGCGAGTGTCTCGATTCAAGGCTCAAGCCACAGCGATGTATGAGAACTAAGCGCCAAAGTTATTCCTCAGTCGTAGATGCAGCAAAACAAAGAGCAATTGTGACTTACCTCAACCCTTCTGCCAGTGTAATAGAATCGGAGGAGGAGCATTGAGCACTGAGCAGCACCTTGATTATGGGCGCTAGCCTGAGCATAACACTTCGAGCGGCTAGTGTAAACTTCGATTTCTTTTGGTTTTCTTGAATCGCTTCACTCACATCTCTATCCGCACTATGTCTCAAGAGGGGCAGACAACTGGAAACAAACGCAAGAGGACCGCCCTCGATACAACTGTATGTACCATAATGTGTGTGTATATCCGAAAGTCCGGCTAAACGAGACTAGCAAGACGTAGGTGTGAAGCTCAAAAGCAAATTGGTGAGTCTTCATGCTTGATGCATCTCAGATTCACGCGTACTGACGGTATGAAGTTCTAAAGCATCATGGCGTGATAGAAGTCCGAAGAGCAGTCAAGAAGGTTAAAGGACAGGAGTTGCAGAAATGCGTCAAAAGGCTGAAGAATGTTAGGTGCGTTCTCGTCTGATTTTGCGAAAGCCTATCGTGAACGAATGTTGTAGGGAGAAGGAACCTCCGCCATTCGATATCTCTCAGCTAGATGCTGAACTGAATTATCTGAAGGTAACAGTTCCCTCTACCTTGTGCCCTTTTCGTACTGAGGTCTCTACGACAGGCACTGGACGTTGAGTTATTCGGTGACACTGCGCTGTATTCCAAGCTCAAGAAAGACAAAGTCCTTTCCTCAAACGAGCATTTCATCGACGTGCTTGCCTCTGAACTGTCTGGAAGCTTGGTCGCTCCAGCTAAGCCTGGCTCACCGGAAGCTAAAGTAGATGCTCGTCTTCTCAGCTCGAAAGCTCTAGCATCGGAAGTCTCTACCGTGCTTACATCTCTCAGGAGTATTATCAACCCACCGCCGAGGGTTCAAAGGCCAAACGAGGTTGAGGACCCTGAACAGGACGGTCCCGCGCATCCGAAGAAAACCGCCAAGGTTCTCACTGCGTTTAGTACAGAAGACGGTATTGACGAGGAGGAGGCTTCCGGAGACGTTTCAGATAGGCTTGTTCCTGAAGAAGAAGATGATGAAGTGGATGATGGCGGATGGGAATCCGGTTCAGTGAACAGCGAAGATGAGGGTGTTTCCGAGGATGAAGACGGTGTGTCACGAGGGAATTACGACGAAGAACGTGACGATAGCGATGACGAGTTTCCTCCGCCGAAAAAATCAAAGCTTGCAGCAGCAGGAAGTAAAGTCGCGACCAGGCCTATTGGTGGCTCCACGTTCTTACCGTCACTTTCGGTCGGGTTCACTCGTGGTGACTCTGACAGTGAGCCCGAAGATGTCGACGATGATGGTTGCAAGAAGAACCGAAGAGGTCAACGTGCAAGGAGAGCGTGAGTAATTTACGCTGCAACACGTAGTCGCCGTACTGAACCATTATGCAGTATATGGGAAAAGAAGTATGGCAAGAACGCGAACCATGTGATAACGAACCAGAAAGCAGAACCGAAGGGTCGCACACGTCCTGGCTTTACACCTGCAGACCGACGGCAGCAAGGAGACGGACCGCCACATCGCACACAAAGTGGCAGTAACTATGCCCCGTCAATGCCCTCTCAGCCACATAGATCTGCGCCTCCAGGTACAATTTATTGGCAACTTTTGTCATTGTTGTCTTACTCACAACATTGTTGCGATGTGTAGCGAGACCTTACGCTGACGACAAATCACAAGCATTGCATCCTTCCTGGGAAGCCAAGAGGAAAATGAAGGAGAAACTAAACCCCAGCATTGTACCATCACAGGGAAAGAAGATCGTGTTTTGATTCCAAGTGTAGGTTCGAGCAGACTGTACGTCTCTACTCTATGTTTCAACTTTCATTAACGAAGACATGGGACTTATGGCATACGTCTTCAACGATCTGACGGGTCCAGTCTTCGCAGCTTGGGCACTGGGTCATAGATCCCAGTAGACGACTGCCTCTGTTGAGGCAGTGCATGGCACGCAACAAGACTGTAATCCGTGAAATATCCCGCGATGCTCCATGATTGGCAGTGCATTAGACTTTCGCGTTCATTGCCGGGAAGAGTGTCGGTGCACCCGCGAATATTAAAAAGAGAAAAGAAGAAGTATGACATACATGGAAGAATGTGCATCCGATGACGAGCTTTGTCCCTGCATGAACCGCCTGATCTGCGGCAATGTAGCTTTGAAGCCGCGGTGAACAAGGAGGGATGGCCTGAAGGAGAGACGTCTGACATTCTGAGACTCGGACCTGCGTGTCTCCCAGCCTCTCTGTAGGCAGGCGGGAGGAAGAACCGTTACAGATTTCGCGATCCATGTTCGACTGGAAAACTCACTTCCATGAACATCAGCGCAGTATCGCTACAAGTGGGCAAGCTGCTTGCTGCACGTTGGTAGTGCGCAGAGTTTGAGCCCAGCTCTCCCGGGCTGACCCATGATCACGTAGCAGCCCAGAATATCCGAGGGTCTTCCGCGATATCTGCTTGTCAAACACTACATTTCACGAGATAGCGACTCCGCATTCAAATCGCAACACATACCGAAAACGAAGGTTCCCAGCGGCAGATCTTGACGCATGTCTATCTTATCCTTCTTCCCTCTTGGATATCTAGATATCGATTTAGGGTAGTTGCTACTGATTGAAGCTCGTGAATATTCCAATCGCTATCTATCCTCCGGTACCTAAAGTCCCCGCTAGGCAGCATCCTAGGATAGAGAGCGACGATCACGACAAATTTTGTCGGAAACTGGGGAAGCCAAAGGGAGGACAGAGGAACCTGGTTGATCCTCACATCCTCGCGAGAACCGGACCGCGCATTCATGAGGAGGAGCTAGTCCCGTCCTGTTCAAACGGCGGAGACGCGGATGGAAGGACTCCGTGGGATTGAGCAGCCGTAGGACTCGAAGGGACTTGGTGAAAGAACGGTCGTGGAGCTCGATACATATGTTCGCCGCACCTGATGCACACTGCCTGCACGGGCCTCTGTAGGATTCAACTAGAAGACGGTGCGCAGCTCTAGACTCCAGGACGTCCTGTAGCAGGCAATGAGGTTTTTTTTGGAGAGGGGGAGAGGTGCAAGCCCGGTCACACGACCACTTGTGATTGTGCAGGAGGGAGATTCATCCTTTGCGCCTTCACAGAATCCGCAAGTGCAGCTGGACTAAAACGTGCCCAATATCAGACGTATCGCATGCAGCGAGGATGATGACCGTGACGGCATCTGGAATTCTTTAATTCCCACCTGTTACGATGATTTGCAAGCTCAGAAAGACACACATCGGGGGCGTACCATTTCTAAAACCCCACCAATCGTCTCGCCACAAACGTTCTGAGCATGAGAATAAGCTAACGTAGGCATATTTCCAAGGTCAACGGTTGGTCAACGGCATTGTTGAGGAACAGAAGCGCCCACGATGATGACGGAGTGTCCGGCATGCAGGCGCTTGTGGGCGTCGTTCTGAACCTCGTCCACCAAACAGACCTTTCGCTCTTCCAAGACTCTTGGCAATGGCAACAACGGTCTGACTCGTCTTCGTGATGTGGTAGTCAGCAAAAAAAGAGGAACAAGCGTCTGGGGTACCCAAGCACGGTCGTTCATATATCCCAAAACCACTCATCCTCGCTGGTGCAGACTTGGAACTCGTGGCGACGGCATGGGGACATCGTCCCGATCACAGGCTTCCTGCACGCGGGGGAAATTAAACCAGTGACGATGTCCTTCCATTGAATAACATCAATGGCGTATCGTCCTGTCCAGGCACTGTCCGTGGTTCCACCGAATGGGCCCGAAGTCTTCCTATGCTTTCCATGCCTTTACTCGTGTGACCTTCCCATTTACAGTCTCTACATAAATTTCGAGGAGCAGAGGTATCCTATTTTCACCCAAACACCTCTTTCTCATGGCTGAGCACTCTTTTCAAGGTTCAGGTTCTGAATCAACTGCTCTCGCGCATCGCGGTCGCGACCAGCGACCAGGCATCACGGTTAGTTTGATTGTGTTTCTTTCAAGCTTGATGACGTATACTGATGTCCTTTATAGCGGGTATATCATACCTGGCATGGTCAGACTATGGGGTTGAGCCATTTCGAGGACTTCATGCTCGAGATTGGAGCTGATCCCAAAGCCGTACACTTGTGCTGTGTACCTCGTCAAGGTGTGTAGCCAAAGCTTTCGAGCTAGCTATGATTCTGACACACCTCATCAATTACGACAGGGCTCACTCCGCGTCGCTATTCGCACAAAGACTCTCCAAAGTCAAAGGGGACACTTCATGGCGAAAACTTGCTAGAATCTGAGGTACGCATTTATTCATCAACAGTCTGGTCCATGTTATCAATTGACGACGCGTTGTTAGGCTTCCAAGCTTGACCGAGGCAGGCCTCCGATCAAAAACTACGATCCTTACCCGGGTCATGAAGCCAAGCTAGAGCATCACAAACAAGCTCTTGTTCCTCGACCGAAGCGTCACACATTGTCCTCCCCATTTGCGCCTCTAAGCGCCTCCACTCAGCAGCTCAAAGCCCGCCCCTCCTCATCCGTCCACGAAAACAGCTATTCCGGCTCATTTGCGGGTCCTGCTTCCCTCATCTCCGTTCGTGATGCCCTTGTTGCAATCACTCAAAGCTACTCGATATCGCAGCCCTCGAATCATGAGCCAGTATCGTCCGCGGATACATGGACCTCTGATGCTACACCACAATCATCGGGTGTGCAAATTTCATCACCGGAGCCAATACCAAGTACATCCTCCACATCTACTCTCACCGTCCGGAGTCGGACATCTTCTACCGCATCCCTTGCAACGGCTTCTTCCTCAGAAGGCCCAGAGACTCCACGAGCGCATTCTCCGTTGATCTCGTCTTCGCGGGAACTGCATCGGAGCTTGTCCGAATTGGAGCATACGTCTAGGTTCCGAGCCCCTGCTCGGTGCGTGACCTGCAAACGGTCGGGTTCCAACTATCCTTGTTGCCCGAAGTGTGGTGACATGTGGTGCTCCAGGCATTGTAGGGTGGCTTCCGGGACGGACGGAAAGCACTCCTGTAACTGTAGAGGAATGGAGCCGGCGATTGTATACGCTTGAGAAGAGCGTCCAGACGAAACGAGAGCTGAGGTTTCCATGAAGGCTCCTGAAGGTTGGGTCCATTCTATTTGCGTTTTCTAAGCTATTTGCATTACTTAGACCTCGATGGTTCTTGTTTATGCTTCTTGGTCTCACCTATGTCTTCAGGAATACACTATGTTCAGTTTTTGGTCGTGTGCTCTGAATGTTTCGGTACGTGATCCGTGAGCGGCGCCAGAAGACGGCGAACTTTTTGTTCACCCTTGTCTTTGTTCGCACGACAAGTTGAATGCAGCGCCCTCCTGACCGACAACCTCACACCACATTGATTTTCTGCATCGCATCTTACTCTCCAACGAAGTCGGCGTATTTATGATGGCGACGATATATGCCCATGACCTCAACATCATGGTCAGCGGATTCAAGTTGTCTTTCTTAGAGTCGGAGAAGTGTAGACGTGTTGATAAGGTGGATAGCGTCTGGTAGCGATACGTCTAGATTACCAGCAGGGTCATCTTGGGGTCATCTGCGTGGCTATCACTGACGTATTCTCCCATGCACACAACATGCACAAGGCACATTAATACGTACTTCACATACATCGGAATCCTTCTGGCCAGTGAACTTGCAACAAGTCTACACAAGCTCCGGAAACAAACGTACGTACAGTACTGTACTGTCATGCTACCAAGTACCTCCGGGCTACCGGCGACATGACGACAATTTGCACCTTTCTTTTGCCTTTCTTCATGCATGCCCGTACAATGGTCACAAATAGCTGTCCGAACTGTCACATAATCGGCCGCGGCCCACCGACAAACGGAGGAATTTGGGCTGTGGTTCGTTTGAGGGTCCTTATCATCGTCGTGCGATTCGCTCGTGGTCGTTGTTCTGTATTTCCGACTTGTTCACTTGCTGATTCTGATTGTCTCAAGGTTCCCAACCACACTGCAGACAATACAGTAGAGCACGTGTCGGCACAAGCCGCGGGCCCAGGCCGGGTACCGCCACCCGGCGATGCGGCCAAATTTTGGTCGTGTGACATGAACTTGCGGTCTCCACCAAGGGACAGTATATAACAACCGGCTACCGCTGTTCCTATCCACCTCTTTCTCCTCCGTCCTCAACTTGCTCAACGATAACGCCCTCGTCCTCCGCCCTCCCGGACGTCCGCCTCAATGTCGTACACATCAACGTTACCCGCCACTGAGGCCCCTATCTACCAAACCGTATGCCCCATCAACTCTGCTTATCTCGAGCTGGACCTCATTGACCGTAACCTTGTGAACAGGCTACACAAAAAACTAGCCGTCGAGCTCGCCCAGTTCTTCGCATATCAGCACAGGCACCTCCTGCGTTAATTCAGTCGAATACACCGTCTGGGAGCAGTGTTGCGAGCGGGAGTCAACCGAGGCTGACTCCGCAGGAGCGCACCATTTGCCATGCAGGGACAGGTCATGCAGATGCGTTATTTCCTACCACATCCTCTGGTGCTGCCTCTGTCGGCGATATCCTACCCGTGACACAGCCGTCAGACAAAGCAACCCGCACACGATCCCCACGTTCGCACCATCGTGCACAATCCACAACGGCAGCACCTCATTTCGCTCAACAGCACAGTTCTCTAGCTTTCCCCTGTGTGCATCCAAAATCCGTCTCATCTGTTTCACATTATCACGACAGCTCTCGGACCCCTCGCCCCCGGGTCTACTCCCTCTCGACATTAGCTGCTTCAGGAGATTCGCCGAAAACTGAGGCGTTGACACCTTTAGCTGTAGATGGCGATGAGACCATAGGTTCCTTCACTCCTACAAGCTGTCCAAGGCAACATATCCACTCCATGTTGGGCTCAATGGCCCGACCAAATTTTTTGACCATTGCTCGCCGCCGCCTTGCTCTCGGCCTTCGCGCATCATCCTCATCCTACAAGTCGAGTATCTTCAATCACGATGATAATGACGATTCCTCATTAGACGATTCTTCCCCACCTGCATCTCCGATACCCTCCATTTGCCGCACGCCGTCTTCCGAATATCCCCCAGAGTCGGATTATTTCCCAACTGCTCCGTCTTCTGCCGGACCTTCCACTCCAACTCACTCCCACTCTACAGTTCCAAGTATACGGAGTGGCAGCATCTGCCTCACACCATCTACTCTTGCAGCTTTAGAAGAGAGTTCCAAGTTTTGCGTGCGCACGTCCTGCTCGGCGTGTCATAGACCGGGTTCGAACTATCCTTGTTGTCCCAGGTGCGGAGAGATGTGGTGCTGCAGAGAATGCAGATTGGCGAGTACAGGTGGGAAGAGACACGTTTGTACAAGCAAGTGAAGTGGTGTATCTACTAGATTGTTAGCTCGTTATCTTCTTCCTACTTCCTGCTTCCAACACGATATACCTTCGATCCATTTAGACACATATTCGCATCACTGGTGAATCATGCTTGGTTCTGTATCTCTCGTTGTAGCTACTGGAATCTTAACATTACACTCCAAACTCAAACCTCCTTTTTACTACCCTTTGCAAAAATTTTGCCAGAAGCTCCCGCGGAGACTCCTGACTTTAGCGCTCGATCATCTACGTCATGCAGTCCATTGCAGAGATTACAGTCGGATCTGATCGGTGTGTGAATCTCACAACAGATCTCAAGTCTGGGCCGCCGGCATCTCAAACTTGTTGAACATTTGAAAACCAAACTCGAGCTCGACGCCCTCGACACTGCTTGACAGTATGAGACAGTGTGGACCGGAAATAACGAACAGACATATTTGATTCTTGACAAAGGTGTGTATGAAACCAATGTCCGTCAGGAGGAAAGAGCTGTCGATTTTTTCCCCGACTTGCGCGATAAGTAATTATCGCCAGGCTGCCAGTGGTTGCTTGGGGTTGTTCGACTTGCTTTGCATACAGTCAGGACCATGGTTTGCCAATGCGCAGTAATATGTCTAGCTAGCAACTATACAGAACTCCAATACGTTGAACAAGGTTGAACATCACGCGTCCAGCAATTGCCATTTTGAATTCGACACGCAGGAGTGCGTACGGTCTACCTGACGTAGTGCTTTAGACTACCAAGTCTCCTGCTCAGCGGTTCCTAGTACTGCAGTTGTGTCGGACGACATCGAATCTCGGAATTTTGCCAGGTTCACGCTCCAAGGAGGGCGACGTTACTTCTCCTCGGCCCTCACCTTTGGAAGACGGAGAGGTATAAATACGGTCTACTATATGACGCATCGTAAGCTGAAAGTTGTTTGAAAACCGCTTTTCTTACTTATCGATCTCCATTAGCAAAGCTAGTCAGCAGCTGCCATTGTCTCCCGAGTCCGCAACATTAGGCAATGTTCAGACTAGTACTACATTACCGGAGTCGACCGGATCACCGTACAAATCATAACAGATCGTATGGCTACGAACCTATGCCCTCGGCGGAGATCAGGCTTGCGACACACTTATTGTACAGGGCCATGCCTGCTCATGTTCGTGATGGGTGCAAGAAGGTATCCGAGTCTGTCGTCTGCTGCTTCAGGCTGGAAACACCTCAAGCTTAAGTCTGAATACGCACGTTCACCGCTCATCTGATCATTCTCCGCACCCGAAGTGTCCCCGCTTCCTCCCTGAAGTCCCCAGATACAGTCAGATACCTCCAGATGTGTTGGGATCTCATCAATATTTTCTCCCGCGATGCTGTTTGCCTCGTTATCCCCTTCGAGCTATTTGTAGTATGTGCTCGGACGGAGAAGTGGGACGAGTCATAAGGCGGACCTAATCATTGATCATGAGGTCGAAGTTACGAGCTGGTTACGTTATCTGGGGCAGTCACACTGGCAGCCGAAGGAGATCGACGGGAGACCAGAGTTTGTGGCGCAGATGGGAGCAAGATGGGAGGCCCCAAATGATAAGACTATCATTGTACTTAGATACAGTGTTAGGGTGTTATACACGAAGGATTTGTCGTTATGAATCTGCGGGTTTAGATTTGACCATTTCGACTGTCTCTGTATCTAGTACACCATTGGCGTCGGTGAGCGGAGTAGCCATAGCTGCAGTCATGGCAGACTGGGGCAGGAGGAGGGCGAACGTGAGGTATGATGTGTGGCCGCGGACTTCAGGGAACGCTTTCGACACACTAATCTTGGTGGGAACAGCAGGTTCAGGGGACTGTTCCCGAGAGAGAACCTGAGGCTCGTCGATGACCGGCGCAGGACTGTTGGAGGAAGCGGCAGGGATGACAGTCTCTGACTGATTTTCCACGGCAGCGTCCGTCTCGGTCTTTGTCTTCTTCGCGCTGCTACCCTCCTCCTCGTCCACGTCCACGTCCACGTCCATCGCAGCGGCTCCGGTGTCATCGTCAGTGCGAGCGGGATCCTCCTTGGGCTCGCGCTTTCGTTTCTCCCCTCTTGCCTGCTTTGAATTTGCAATTTGTCGAAGCCGCTTCGCTTCGCGGCGTGCTTCTGACTGCTTCAGCTGCGCACTGATGGTGTCGATGGTGGGCAGGGATGGGACGACGTCGACTTGATGTGGACGGATGAGGGTCTCGTACATGGTGATCTCTGTAGAAAATTATAACCAAGACATCTAGGTCAACGCGATTCATCGTATGGAAGAGTAAGGGAGCGAGGGTCATCGCAACTATTAGTGCGAACGGACGTACCAGTAAATCCTGCATCGTTCAGAGCGGTCACTGTCCGCTGAACTTGTTCCATACACGGACTAAAGCAGCATATTCGAGTAGTTCGGTCTTTCTAGTAGTGAGAAAGATAAGATCAGATATACGTCAGAAAAGACGTCGCTCACGCCGCCGGGAAGGACGACGATAGAAGCTAATACGAACCCTAAGCGCTGTCTTGGCGTGGTCGACTGCATCCCAGGGTGCCGGCAGATCCAAGAAGACTAGCAAAGGTAGAATGACAGCTGTTAGCATAGTGTCGTCGGGTATGCTGAGGCAAGCGGTGATGAACTACCTGAGTCAGCGGTGTCTACGACAGTGAAGCCATCTTTGCAGACGTTCCGATGCGTTAACGTGACGGTGTCTTCTAAACCGTGTCGAATGAAGTCTTCCCTGTCAAACGGCCATTTGAGTATTGTATCAAGATTGGCGAGATCCGGACTAGGGAGAGTGTAAAAGACGAAGCATTGCCACCTTTGCTTTCCCACGAGATGGACGAAAACACGTCGCAAGACGATGGAATCCATGCGCGGAAAGGGCAGCTAACGGCATCCGTACGTCATGGCATGGCAGGAAACACAAGAATAGGGAGGGAGGAAGTCACCAAGAGATTCCACGAACAGACAAGTGCCATTGAGCCATTGATCTTGCCAGATATACAGCGCATAACGAGTAAAGGATTTGGAAACAGACAATCACTGATTCGGAGAATTACAACACACCTTGCCCTTTTTGCGCGTGCTTCGTGGAACTCATATGACCAGAGGTGACCTGCAGGACCAATTGTTCGCGCCACGGAATGAGAGAACGACGCAGAGCCGGTGCCTAGTAGAGAAAAGGTTGCCAGACATGAGTATAGATGCATCAAAGATTGCTGGTCATACGTTCATGCCAAGGGGTGTGGCAATGAAAAATGATGGTAAGGGCTTTGAAAATCGACGCGGATATCGCCACTTAGATCAACTACCGAACAGTGCTCTTAGAGCGCAGACGAGATGAAGGCAGAATGTTGCAGGGATTATGCCCTCATGCCTCTATACGTGGGAAAGCAAGGACAGAAGAAAGTGATCATGTAAACATATCGGCATCGCCCTGGCTGAAGAGAGGGTTACAGGCCAATCAAATGTCGATTCGAGACTCACCAGCTTCGATAACGCGACTGCCTGGCCTGATATTCAGCCACGACGTGATGAACGCGATGTCAGCGAGATAAAGAATCTGGGTCCGATGTGGCAAGGCGAGAGTCCAAAGTTCTGGCGTTGGACGGAGAAGGTGTATGAAACCTTTCCCATTGCGAGACCCGATCTTGGAGCCGTACGGAACGCCAATAAGTTCCGAGTGTCGGTAGACACCAAACTTTGAGTTGAGCTCCTTGCCTGGGGTAATCACGAGAGGCTGACAGAGATCTCGTGTCTGCGACAAGGCACGTATCAGCGCTGCAGACATATTCGCGGAGACACCACGTCAACGCGAGCCACATTGCTGGCCGCTATCGTGTCGTGAAAAGCAATGGGACTGACAAGCCAGATGATAACAAGGTCTCCAGCAGCCACTTCTCGTGCAGTGGACCACATGTTTAGACTGTGCTGCAGGTTGAATGAGCGATCTGGACACGGAACAACCTGAGGGGGATTACATACATACCTCCCAAGAACAGGACCTTTTTCAACCAGCGTTGGTTTTTTTCTTGCTGTTCAAGTAATGGGGTAAACGTGGGCCGGAACAGAGTTGGCAAAGGTTCTGATCTCAATCTTGAGCGACTCACGGCTCACGGAAGCAAACACACGTGGAGATCTGGTTGGAGGCGCCTCACGAAAGATCTGAACGCTGTTTGAAATCAGCAAAGGGCTGATGCATGGTATCCGAGTCATATTCAAATGTACAAGTTTGCGTCCGTTCGCAAGAAGGTCCTTGTGAAAGCTGTCCATATAGGATTTGAATTGCAAGAGGTCAAGCGAGAGATGTGCGAACCCGCCGTACTTACAGCCATCTGGGATTCTCGTCGCGAAGAATGTTGCATTGCTACATGCGCGATGCGCCTCGTCTTTCGACTCCGAGGGCTTCAAATGATCACGGAATATACTCCTTGGCCTCCTACTACCACGACGCACCTCTAGAAGACCACAAGCTTTACATGCCCCAAGGGTCGTCTGCCTCGCCACAGGTTCGAAACGCCGCACCGAGGTCTCAAACGACGCGACCCCTCAGCACCCTGGGCCCAGCGAGACGCCATCAGCGCAAGCCAGGGAGCCATAGCCAGCAAACGGAAACGCGCCCAAGAACGGCTTGTTCAAGTATAAATTCGCCCCGTGCGTGCAGACGTTGCAGCATCTGTCATTCCGTTATAGGCACTCCCAAACCCTTTTCGACGGACAGCTTCCGATTGACTCTTTGCTCTGCACGTCCACGTAGTATTATCTCCGATCTACTTCAGCCCTCTTTTCCTCTCGTTCTCTCGACTTTCCTCTCTCCAGACTTCTTCAGTGGTTTTAGATCCCAACCAACCTTTGGTCGTTGTCCGTCATGGATAGCTCGTCGTCGCATGTGTCTTTCAGTGAGTCGCTATCCGTCGTCTGCGCGCCGATCATCACTGACTCCTTGCTCGCTGTGCTCCGTGCATCAGTTGGCATCGTAGATTTCACCGAAGACGTATGGACAGGTCCTTGTGGTACTTGACGACGATGCTGATCCACCCTCATTTCTCATAGGCGCGCTGGCTCTACGCCTCCGAGTCTGTCCAGGACTTGCTAGGTGCGTCTCTCCCCCGCCTTCTCATCTTCCCGCGCGACGCCACATCTCACTGTCCGATATAGGTTTTGAGCCCCATGAGCTCATCGGCAGTCCTTCCCTCGACCTCGTCCATCCAGACGAATTTCCTCAAATTCGGGCTCTGCACTACAGCACGATCAAGCAAGACAAGGCTGCTGTCCTGGTCTACTTGCGGATGCGTCACAAAGACCCGTGCAAAGGATATGTGCTGTGCTGCGTTGTGCGTATATTTTCACCCCAGCAGAGAACAAAGCCACCGACCATTGACTCGATTTGTTCCAGACAAGAACAGTTTGTCAGAATGTGCTGGTCGGTAGCGTTTCGTTTGCTGCACCAGGACCGAGGGCCATGCACAACAACTCAACCGCACAAGAAGTGACTGTCGTTACACCGTACGCGACAGATTTCGAATTTAGAGTGAGGCCTCCTCTATACTTCGCACAGTGTTTCACATCTGACATTATTGTTTGGATAGCGGTGGCATGATCCCAGCCCCATGCCGCCTTGTCCAGTACCTGGCTTTGCGTTGCCTCATCCATCCGACCCTCTCGCGGCCCCGTTGCGATACGGACCGCTGCCAGAACAATCAGTCCGCACAGCACTGATCTTAGACCGATTTTCCGAAAGATGCGGAATATTGTACTGTGCCAACGACAGCATCTTGCCGACCATGAAGGTGATGGGCCGCAGTTTCTTTGATTTCGTCATTGCCAGAGACGAGGAAGTCGTTCGGAACTGGATTGAGGTCGTCAAGGGTTGGGGCGTCAATGAGCGGGGGCAACCAAGTGACGGGGGCTTTGGCTTTGGAAAATTTGCAGTCTGCACAGAGGGCAGGGATTCAAGGTTTGTTTCACTTGAGCACTTCTTCTAGAACGAGCTTTCATCCTAAAGATTTACTTCTTCAGCCTCCCTATACCAGATCTTCAGCCCCCTAGGCACCGCGATAGGCTGAACTCTCGAGCACGAGACCGTCCTTCCCACTCTCATAACACCTATCGTCCCCACACGCATCCCGGCCGCGAGTCCAACACAAACAGTGGGAATTCCCGGCCGCGCCCGAGGATAGAGGAGCTGATTGTCGACGCGATTTTCTCGGCGCACTCGGACGGATTGATGGTTATCCTGAGGCTGGCGAGCTGATCAAGAGATTGCATCCTTATTCACTCGTCCGTCGTATGCATCATCTCATCTGTTGTCTGTTATTGTAACATTACCGCAAGATAGCTGATACGCTCGTCACATCCCGTCGCTGTTCCTTTTGCTCTCATCTTCCGATTACCGGACCTGGTCTGAATTTCGAGTCGTACGTCACAAGCCCTACCGAAGCCGTACTAGCGGCTGCTTTCGTCTGTCACCGCATTCCTTCATTATTTGAAAGCCTCGTACGGAGGTCACCGGTCAAAGCTGGTCAGAGCTGGTCCCGCGCGAAAGATGGTAGCTCCTGTTTCCCTATTCATTTCCTCCCCTCCTACAATATTATCTCTCCTTAGTTCCCCATTTCCCCACTTTTCAGGGACAGGCTGCGTTAGTACTCCTCACACCGCTTGCTTAAAGCTAGATAAACTATGTATTGTATATTGCAGGACGACAGGAGAGAAGCGTGATGTGATACGGGTACATAGTCACATCTAATTCTTGCTCGGGCCCTCGGTTATGTCAGTTCCAAGTAGTATCCCTCGTTCAATTTCGAACTTCAAGTTTCAATACGAAAGTCTCCGAAAGATCGCGATCCTTGCTCACCGGGCAGATTCTATCCGGTGATGGCAATTGGTCTACCCTGCGTATTCTAGATCCGCTCCACGAATTCAGTAGGTTTAAAGAGATCTAATGGATCATGACAGACATACGTCTACAGTCTTTTGCCTGATGGGGATGCATGATGATCCCGTCAAGCTCAGACCTAGTTCACATCTGGCTCGTGTCGGAAGGCACGACCAGCAGACCTAGTTCGAGCAGTTATGGTCCCATCCGTCGCGTTTCGTGGGGGCTAGCAGTACAGAATCGGTATGATATCGGAGGAAGTCCTGTAATTGAATGCCTCTGTTAGGGAAAACGAATCGCACCGCAGCGGGATGAATGTGGATAGCAGGCTAAGAATCCTGCGGCGAGTCTAATTATGCAGGGACCTTCGAGCTACACACCTTCTCGCCAGTTTTCTGAATAACGAACTGCTGGACTGGCTTTCCAATGGATTCCGCTGGATCAGAGCTCTAGATGTTGGTGTATTCAGCGAAGGTGATGCGAGCGACTCGTCCACTCCGAGCTCTCGCCATCCGCGGCGTTGTGAATGGCATGTATACCGTCTGCTTGCAGGGCCATATAATATCCTCAGACCGCTTGAGAATGAGTATGTGAGGTACCATACTGTGGTTCCAGGAGTACCGTCTTTACCTGTCTCTTAGCAGGGAACCCTGCCAAGGTCTAGATCTGTCTGGGGGTGTACTCTTCCCATGGGGTTCGCAGGAGGCTAGAAAATCCTGCGCCAAACGGGGTGAAATCGATGCTTCAAACTTATGCACGATGCTCAGTATACCAGCGGTTAGAACGACATGAATCGCCTGTGTGGCTGAAACGTATGAGACGTTGACGTCGGGGACAAGGACGGTTCTGCGTTGGGAAGCTACCTTCAATATTCCGAGTCCATTTAAACAAACTCGGGATGACCAATGAGGAGTGCCGGGATTTGCCGGCCTCATTGCTCTTGAGATCCCTCCACTGGATCTGACCGATCGCGGTAGCTCACCCTCGTTGCCAGTTGGTCACCCTCCCTGTGTAATTTCAAGAATACAGATTTGCTAGTGATAGTTAGATCTGGAGCATGCGGGGGAGGTTGGTAAACACGGTCATCGTTCCAGAGTGTGATTAAAGACGACGTCATTCACCAACTGATGATTTAGACCGTAAACCAAGCTCGATGAAAGTATCAACAAAACTGAAAAGCAGGATGTCGAAAGAATATATAGTCCGTCTTAGCGTCCATGAGAATGAAGTACAAACCTCGAGGAAAACATCTTCTGACTACGACGCGTCGAAACGACCGTAACTGTGAACTAACCACCAAACATTGACTTTAACGAGTCAAGGAGAACAAACTAAAAGCCCATCCTGCACGATGAGCTCTAGCCTCCACCTTCAATCGATCCTTAGCCTCCTGCTGTGGCACATCATGCCAGGAACGGAATTCCCGCAACATATTCTCTACTTCCTTCTCCTCCTTCGCATCATCGGCAGACCGCCTGCCACTGAGCCGGGCTCTTGGGGTCTTGGACTGCGCCTTGGCTCTCGATCGTCTACCGTCCTGCCATCCGGACGACTTGTACATCTCGGAAAACTTGACGGTTAACTTGGTGGGTGGGGTATATTCAGACGCAACTGGGCGTTTGGCTGGGGACGAGTTGACAGCGGTCGAGGTGGTAGCAGTAGGGTCGGTGCAGGCATAGCTACGAGTAGAAACGGTGCGAGCAGAGCTGCGATTGAAAACAGCGCGAGTAGCGATGACAGGAGCAGTAGCGATTGTGACAGTAGTGCTGGGGGCAGTGGTGCTGGTAGGGATAGTAGTGATAGGAGGAACCACGGTGCGAGTAGTAGTAGTGGCGGTAGAAGGAACAATATCCGTGGGTATTTCGAGGTGAAGGGTGGCGACGAATGACGGTTCATCCACGTCCATAGCGTCCGATGCTGGTTCATTGATAGTCAGGACTTTGTCAATGCTGAACGATACATTAGCACCGCCCCAAGATTAAAAACACAAGTGAAGAGACTCACTCCTCAGTAGACTGCACCTTCTCGTGCTGATCAGTGTCGTTCATCGTCATCCTCCTCCTCTTGCGAGCTGCTAGCGCTTCTTCACCTGACGGACGCTTCGTCCCACGACCGACAGAGGTCACGGGCAGCCTTTGCGATGCCTGTGACACGACCGACGACGACGTAGAGGCAACAGAAGGAGTTTGTGCGTTGAGATTGGTCGAAGTCGGAACGTCGTCGTCTTCATCGTCTTCGATACGATAGGCCTCAGCGTAATCGAGGGCGGCGCGGCCGACCTCGGCCATAGCTCTAGGACGCGGAAGAACTATCTCGGGGATGTATACCGTTGACGTTGACAAGTTGGAGGATGAAGATGGCTTGCGACTTGAGATCCTAGACAACTGCTCTTCCCCCGCATCCACAGATTGCATGGTATCTTCCTCCTCGACTTGCTGTTCATCGACGTGGGCGGGCAACGCTGGTGGTGGCATGTCAGGGTTTAATGTCTCGGGTGCATGGTTCGGAAGGTGGCAAGCCGCAACGCAGAGTATGACAGATATGCGAAGGTCGTCCCAGTGTTTATCGAGTTTGGTATATACCTTGAAGCACGAATTGAATACATAACTTATGGCCAATGGCCAATACAGTAATGCGAATGGACTCACTTGTTTCTTTGATGGCTCAACCAAAGGTGGCGTGGAAGATGAGGAAGAAAGTTTTGCAGGTGACATTTCCGCACGTGGAAGAATAGAGTAGGAGATAGTATTGTCTGTAGAGTTGTGAAGAGAGAAAACGTCGGTGGCCACTCCGAGTGGTTGTTGGCTTTGAGATCTAAGCGCGCTCGGCAAGATTGAGGCCATTGTTCCAAATTGGCGCCATATCGCCTGGCCAGAACGCAACGTCCTGCACACGTCCAGCGACCTCTTCAACTGCTTCGCTCGCTCAGCAGTATGCCATCTGCGAGTAACGTAGTGGATGACCGGGGTTCCGTACGCGTCTGTTTGCGGGATCGTATGCACGACGCGACTCTCCATCTCCTGGGCGTACTCCCAGTCTTCAAGCATGTACCTCTTCAAGTTCGGCGAGTCCCCGCGTCGTTCCTGTGCATGATGTGCACAATCCAGCACCTCTGTTTGCAGACCATCGTCGTAAGCCAGTATCCTCTTGATCAACCGCATCTCCTCGGCCAACTCGGATTCCGTGGCGCTGTCTACGACCCCGTTTGGCACGATCGCACGGCCGCACGAGAAGTCCATCAAGGTGACTCGGTCTCCAGTGGACATGAGGATGTTCTCAAACATTACGGAGCCGTGCAAGATTCCTCTCGAGTGCAATTTCTCGTACGCCTTAATGACGCATCTCTTCGAAGCTTGGGTCATCTTGTCGGAGGCTTCATACCAACGGCAGGTATCGGGAACCTGCAGTGCAATGTCAAGCAAAAGAGGATCCATACAGACATCCAAGACGCGAGACACAATATCTCCTTGAAGATTCAAAAGATAGCGAGGGAGCATGTACAAGGCTAACTATGCTGATTCGGTGAGTGATTTCTGTAAAGCAGGAGACGGAGACTTACTTCTCCCCAAGGCTGCTTCCTGCGTGAAGTAGATAATGGCCACCTGGAGACGTCAGAACATCGCTACTTGTACGGAATAAATTACGGGAACGTACCTCTTCTTGATGTACACAATCTCTCTTGCCATCGCGCGAGTACGAACAACGCCTCTCGCCACGCTGGTTTTGACACAAAAGAGATCTGAAGGTAAGCTCTGCTCAATACAGATGACGATGTAACTGGGGACAAGGACTTACTATTGTCCAGCTCATCCGGATGGTCATCAATATGCATTCCACTGCTTTTGACGAGTGTCCATCTCTCATTATAGTCGTACAACTGGTAATGACTCAGACCAGCTTTTGTCAACCAGGCTTGGATCACTTGAAAAGCGAGGAGAATGCTGTAGCCGTCTCCGGGAGGCTTGTCTGGTGAGATCGACCGTGTGTTTGTGTCATTCGATGTGCTAACATGTCCATCTTGCGGATTGCTATGGTTCAAATAGGTATTAAGGTCCTCGTCCATGTCGTCTACGTCGTCATCGGTGAATATGTCACGGCTGCTGCTTGGTGTGGGAGAGAGGAATACGGAAGGGAGTAATGTTGGCAGCCGGATGCCGGACATGATGGAATACGAGAGAATGGACTTGTCGAGGCATCCACCATCATATAAAGAGAGAGAGAACAACAGAGATACGTAGCGTTGTCATTGGTATGTACCAGAGATCCTGCTTGGGCCACCTGGATCCTCCGAGTCCCATTGTTTTCGTCTCGACGGTGGGCCCAATCACGCCTGTACCACCCTTCCGTACCTTGAGTACGGAGAGCAATCACGCCCAGACCTTGTGTCTTCCGTATCTCCTATGCATGGACCGGTGATAGCAAAGCAAGTACCCTGCCGAGCTTCATGGTGGCGTGTTGCCTGAGGATGTGCCACGTTCTTTCACGAACAGGGAGGGCCCTGGAGGGCTCTCCGAGGCGGTATGTGAGCAGGGAGATTGTGCACATGTCATGCAGGTGGTAGGAGAGGCCATGGGATAGCTTTCGATATCAAGGATCGTTGAGATTTGTGTGTCCTGGGGACCAACAACGCTTTGACAGCGTCGCGTACATGTTGGGGGTGCGGGGACTGTGCGGCCTGGAACGGATGCCGCCGGCTCAAAATTTGGGAGACGCCGTGTGCAAGGTATAACTGTACTGGCAGTGGTAAATTCAGTCTATTCTACTTCTAGACTCATTTACGACCATGGACGAGCGACCGCACAAAGCACACAGACCTTCGCAGTCTGGTGCAAAGGCAGAAAGAAGAAGGAGAAAGCAAAGGACAAGGAGAAACAGCATGGGTTCAACGAGAAAGTGCGTCCTTAAATTTTTATGAAATGTGCATTCTGCTAATGCTGAAGTCCTTCAGGCGTTCGCACCGAGGTCAGGGAGACGTGCTGAAAAGCAAGGGCGACGAGCTGCTGAGCGTGACCAAACCCGACTTCACGTCCCCTTGGTAGACCGCACACCCGACGACCAACCCCCGCCAGTGGTTATTGCGATAGTTGGACCTCCGGGTGTCGGAAAAACCACTCTCATGAAGAGTTTAGTACGGCGGTATACCAAACAGACTTTGAACGATGTGAAGGGTCCGGTTACCGTCGTCAGCGGGAAAAAGAAGAGGATTACCTTCATCGAATGCAACAATGACCTCAATTCCATGATTGACATTGCGAAGGTTGCGGACTTGGTCTTGCTGATGATAGACGGTTCTTACGGGTTTGAGATGGTGCGTCTTTTCGTGTATACATATCTGTGTCATTCCGCTCACTTTTGGGTCAGGAAACTTTCGAGTTTTTAAACATTCTTCAGTCGCATGGGTTCCCCAAGGTCATCGGTATTCTCACACATCTCGATCTCATCAAGAAGGCAGCCACATTACGCGCGACGAAGAAAGCCCTTAAGAAAAGATTTTGGGCCGAGATATACCAAGGAGCGAAGCTGTTCTACCTCTCCGGCGTTCTGAATGGACGATACCCCGACACAGAGATTCTGAATCTGTCTCGCTTCATCAGCGTCATGAAGTTCCGGCCCTTGGTCTTTAGAAATAGCCATCCTTACCTCCTTGCCGACCGTATAGAGGATCTCACACCTCGAGAAGAGATTCGCGAGTCTAAAGGCAAATGCGATCGGACTGTGACAATCTATGGCTACCTTCGTGGGACCAATCTGCGGCACGGGACCAAGGTGCACATCCCTGGTGTTGGTGACTTGGATGTGAAGACCGTTTCCATGCTAGGAGATCCATGTCCACTTCCCGACGCTGATTCAGAAAAGCGGAGGAAGTTGAGCGAGAAGAAGAAGCTGTTGATTCATGCTCCTATGAGCGATGTCGGAGGGGTTGTATACGACAAGGATGCTGTATACATCAATGTACCTGGTAGTTTCACTCGAGGGAACGCGGAAGGTACGTAACATTCAGATCAGTATTCCATTACTCTACTCACGTCTACGACAGTGCCGCAAGGAGAGGGAGAGAGGATGGTAATGGATCTGCAGGATGTCGGTTCCACACTTGAAGACCGAATGGCTCGGAGTCAGATCAAGCTCTTCGGCTCATCTTCCAAGCCTCTAGAGGCTGGACCTAGTCGATTACCGGACGACTCTGACGACGATGGCTCTGATGAGGACGGTTTAGATGTGGATGACGAAGACAGTGAGGACGGGGATGACGAAGACGATGAGGCGGACGAAGATGAGCTGGAATTTGACGCAGCAGATTCTGAGGCTGAAGAAGAGGGCGCGGATCAGGGTCGTTCTGCACCTAGGAGAGTTCTTCGTGCTCAGGAGCGCGCGTCGAACACTCACCAGGGTAGAGAGATTGACTATGCTGATAGTGACTCTGACCTTGGCGATGATCCTGGTGACGAAGACGATCTTGGAGGAGGCAGTCGGCGAGTCCGGTTTGGCGAGGAAGACAATGAGGTGGACGTCCACTCCGACGAGGAGGACGAGGATGCTATGTCTGACGAGGACGTGCCTCAGTGGAAGTCTGACTTGGCTTCCAAGGCGCTGTCAGCGTATAAGCAACATTCGAGACGAGCCAACCGGAAGGACTGGATCAAGCTCATTTACTCCTCATCCCTCACTCCTCAACAGGTCCTCAGCGACACACCTTCCAAAAGCTCGAAAGCTGATCGTGATATGGATGATGACTTCTTTACTGTCAAGTCGGAAGCCGTCCTTGGTGGTGGTGATGACGAAGACGACGGTGACAGGTCGAAGGAGGTCTTGAAAGAGGAGGATTTCAAGGAGTGGGAAGACGAAGAACTTTTGGACTCTATCCGCGGATTATTTATCACCGGTACCGCGGAGCCTGCAGAGGGTGAAGAAGGCTACGAGGATCAAGAAGGCGGAGGGGACTTCGAGGACCTGGAAGCGGACGGGGATGCAGCCGAGAAAACTGTAGATCCTGAAGCTGCGCGAGCTGCGGAACTTGCTGCGAAGAAGGAGGCATTGAAGAAGAAGTTCGACGAGCAGTACGACGATCCCGAAGCCTCCAAGATGGACTTCTACGAAGAAAAGAAGGACGAAATGGCCCGTCAGCTTCAGATCAACCGAGCTGAGTTTGAGGACATCGACCCCGAGCAGCGTGCACTCGTGGAAGGATATCGTCCAGGAACCTACGTTCGTATCGAACTGGCCAACGTCCCCTGCGAAATGATAGAGAACTTTGATCCTTTGTATCCTATCGTCGTCGGCGGTCTCCTTCCTGCGGAAGAACGTTTCGGTTTCGTTCAAGTCAGGATCAAGCGCCATCGTTGGTTCACAAGGACCTTGAAGACGAACGACCCGCTCATCTTCTCCCTTGGGTGGCGAAGATTCCAGTCTATCCCTATCTACTCTCTCGATGACCACTCCATCCGAATGCGAATGCTCAAGTACACGCCTGAGCACATGCATTGCTTCGCTACCTTCTACGGCCCCGTTGCGCTACCCAACACCGGTTTCTGCGCGTTCAATTCCTTGTCCAACACCGCGCCCGGTTTCAGAGTGACCGCAACTGGCGTCGTTCTGGACATCGATCGGTCTAGCAAGATCGTCAAGAAGCTGAAGTTGACCGGTACGCCATACAAGATCTTCAAGAATACGGCCTTCGTCAAGGATATGTTCAGCAGCGCGCTGGAGGTTGCGAAGTTCGAGGGTGCAAACATCCGTACGGTGTCAGGTATCCGAGGCCAGGTCAAGAAGGCTTTGGGGAAACCGGACGGTGCTTTCCGAGCTACCTTTGAGGATAAGGTACTCATGAGCGGTACGTCAATCTACTTATGCTCACTTATTAACGGTTTCCTCATATATTTTCGTTGTAGATATCATCTTCCTACGCGCGTGGTACTCCATCCAACCTCGGAAGTTCTACAATCCTGTCACCTCGCTCCTGCTATCCGAGAAGGGTGAATGGGCCGGTATGCGTCTCACAGGCCAAGTCCGACGAGAAGAAGGCCTGAAAACGCCCCTCGACGCCAACTCGACCTACAAGAAAGTCGAGCGTGCCCCACGGCGGTTCAACACCCTCAAAGTCCCCAAGAAATTGCAAGCGGCGCTCCCGTACGCTTCCAAGCCCAAGATCATGAAGCCGCAATCCAAGCAGACGTACATGCAGAAACGCGCCGTCGTGATGGAGCCGGAGGAGAAGAAGGCTGTGGCGTTGATGCAGCAGATCCGTGCGCTGCGGAAAGACCAGATCGCGCGGAGGAAGGAGAAGCAGGAGGAACGTAGGGCGGTGCATAGGGCGAAAGTGGCGAAGGAAGAGGAGAAGAAAGATGGGAAGGATAAGGAGAAGAGGAAGGAGTATATGCGTGTAGCGGGCATGAAGACGAAGCGGGAGCAGGAGAACGAAGGGGGTCGTAGTGGCAAACGACGCAAAAAAGAGGACTGAGCACGGGCCCAACGTCATGGCTTAGATTCATAGCTGTCATCTCTTGTATCGTTAGAACTTCACGTTGCATGCAAACGCTGACTATATCGTGATGAATATATTATGGTCCAGCAGGAGAAACATGAAAATAACAAACTACAAAGCGCTTATGTATGGAGAATAGCAGACTATCTACGCCTTGAACGCCTCGTTGAGGAACGACTCGATTTGCTTCTTGTGCAAGATCTAGACATAAATGTGAGCTAACGATCTTCACAAAAGCGACACACGTATGCTTACCTTGCTTCCAGTAGCAACAGAGCTAGTGGGGTCACGTCCGGCGTACAAGGGGTACTTGCCCTTGTGATGCTGGGACTCATTGGCGGCAGTCAAGATACGAGGAGCAACATAGGTCCACGCGCCGTTGTTGAGAGGCTCCTCTTGGCACCAGAGGAGATCAGCGTTGGGATACTTGTCGAGGTGTGGGGTGATCTAGGAAAGAGGTCTCAGCGAATGGACAACAAAAGGAAATAAGGAAGTTGCGTGCTTACAAGGTCATACGGGAAAGGAGAAATTTGCTCTACTCGGCTGATAACAACATCCTTGATACCCTTGTCCTCACGTTCCTGAACAAGAGTGTGATAGACTTGGCCTACGGTACGAGGTCTCTTTAGCGGCTTGTTTCTAAAGGTCGTGGAATAGACTTACCACTGCAAAGAATGTGACGCCTAATCTGCTCAGGAAGGACCAGCTCCTCAGGATGAGGATCGGGAATGAAACGCTTGAAATGAGTCTCGCCGACCATCTCAGAGAGATCTGAGCGAGCCTTGGGATGCCGGAGGAGCGCTTTCGAGAAGAACACGACGAGCTAGAAAGATACGAGTTGGTATACTGAAGTCAGACGAGGTCAATTAGACGTACTGGTTTCCGGAAGTCACGGTGGATCTGGCGACGCAAGACGTGGAACTATGACGAACAAAAGTCAGTCAGGGTACCTAGATCAAATCTGCATAACATACGTAGTTCGCGGGTGTCCTGTGAAAGTGATTGAGTACATAGAACAGGGATGAAGTATAGCGAACTCACGTAGGGTACACAATCTGCATATTGCAGTCTTGATGCTGGCGCTCAATTTTGTTCGGTGTCGGGTAGACATTAGGATGATCGTCGCACAACTGCAAAAATCGCTCGATACGACCGCTCGAGTGTTCGGGACCCTGACCATCGAAGCCATGAGGCAAGCTCATGACCAAACCAGTGCGCTGCAACCACTTCGTCTCACCAGAGGCAATGAACTGATCGATGATGCACTGCGCGTTATTGACGAAATCACCGAACTGGGCCTCCCAAATAGTCAAAGAATCGGGGGAGACCAAAGAGTAGCCGAGCTCGAAGCCGAGGGTACCGAACTCCGACAATGAGGAGTTGCAAACGACAAAGCGAGCCTGGTTAGACCCGAGGTCGTTCAAAGGGACGTACTGCTGCTCGTTTGCCTGATCGTGAATGACGGCATGGCGTTGAGAGAAGGTACCACGCTCAACATCCTGACCCGACAAACGGACATGGATCTTGTCGAGGGCCAGGGAGCCGAACGCGAGGGCTTCAGCAGTGGCCCAATCGATGTTCGTGCCTTCGTCAACAGTCTTGCCGCGGGTGGCAAGAATGCGGGCCAGGTTCTTGTGAGGTGTGAAGCCTTCAGGGAAGGAGGAGATGCTACGACCGATGCGCTTCAGAGTTTCATCGTTAGAACCGGTGTTCGCTGTGGGAAGGGTCTCTTCGGCAAGCTTCTTCGGCGAGGGGAAGCCTGGCCATGAAGCAGAAAGCCACTCCTTGCTGGTAGGGACGTAATCCTTTGCGCCGGCAGCGGCCTTTTCAAGCATACCCCAGACCCACTTCTTGTGCTCTTCGATATCCTTCTCCGTGAAAGTGCCACGACCGACGAGGAACTTGGCGTACTGAGTCAAAGGGGTGGGTTGCTTCTCGATCGCCTTGTACATGCGAGGCTGAGTGAAGCTAGGTTGGTCAGTCTCGTTGTGACCATGACGACGATAACAGACGATGTCGATGACCACATCCTTCTTCCACTTTGCACGCCAGTCAGCGGCAAGCTGGCATACGAAGTTGACTGCTTCGACGTTGTCGCCATTCACGTGGAAAATAGGAGCGTCGATGGCTTTAGCGATGTCGGAGGGGTACGGCGTGGAACGGGCGAAGCGGGGATCAGTCGTGAAACCAATCTGGTTGTTGACAATCAAGTGAATGGTGCCTCCAGTACCGTAGTTAGGGAGATTATGGAATCCCATGGTCTCGTAGACGACACCTTGCCCTGCGAAAGCAGCATCTCCGTGAAGTAAAACACCCATGGCGGTGTTATGAGTCGCCTCGTCTTGTTCAAGTTGTTGCAGTGCACGTGTCTTTCCGAGAACAACGGGATCTTCGGCCTCCAGATGCGAAGGGTTAGCCACGAGTGAGAGAGCGACCTTCTTGCCGGAAGGGGTGGGTCGGATATAGTTAGCGCCCAGATGGTACTTCACGTCTCCAGCAGGTGAATCGTCTTCATCAGCAGTACCGGAGAATTCGTTCAGGATGGCCTCAATAGGTTTGCGGATAACGTTCGCCAGAACATTCAGACGACCACGATGAGGCATTCCAATAGTAACATGCTTAACACCGTGCTCGACCGAGCGGTCAATGAGCGCCTTCATTCCGGGAATGAGTGCTTCGCAACCCTCAAGGCCGAAACGCTTCTCGTTGGGATACTTGCTGGCGATAAACTTCTCGAACGACTCGGACCAGATCAGACGGTCGAGAACCATACGCTTCTCGTCGACCGTGTAGTTCCAGGGTTTGGGGATCTCGACACGTTCACGAATCCAGTCGCACTGCTCCTTGTCGGGGATGTGCACGTATTGGATACCGACAGCACCGCCTGATCGCATGTCAGACGGAGGAACGCGGTGTTTGATTCATATGTACTTACAATAGATACGCTTGCAGAGCTTGATGATCTCTCTCAGTGACATAGTCTTGTGATCTTCGGTCGCGAAATGAGGCAGGATACCAGGTCCCAGAGCAATCTGCTTGTCCAAGTCGCGCTCGGTGAAACCGTAGCGGCTCAGCTCGAGCTCGGGAGGATGGTCACCGCTGAGATCAGCATGCATGATTCCCAATGGGTCAAGCTCGGCGACATGGTGCCCACGCACTTGGTACGCACGGACGAGGAGTTGAACCTAACGTGAATTTGAGACACAGGTGCTTGTTTGTACAGTGGATATCAGAACGTACCTTGAGATGGTCATCAAGCTCAGCACCTCCTCCTGCATGTAACGCAGGTGCTCCTCCTGCGGGATAAGGGACGAGGTTCGGTGGAGGTTGGAAAGCCTTTGCACTGGGCAGACCCTTGTCCATGCCAGAGAAGTAGGCGTCCCAAGAAGCGTGGACGGAGGCAGGATCTTGCCTCCAGTGTCTATACATCTCTTCCGCGTAGTAGGCATTCGTGCCGTTTGCGAATGCATCGTTGGGTGAGGGCGGTGTTGCGGGAGTCGCGAGGGTGCGCTGGCATGCTGGTGTGTACACCCGCGAACGCAGCGCAACGGTTGGGAATCGCCTGAGCGCACCAGCGGACCGTTGAAGCATGGCTGAAGGCTAGTTCAGTGAACTGCTCAAGCCTGCTCGAGCCTGAGGATTATAAGGAAGATGGAAGTAGGAAAGAAAGACACGGATGGTCTGCTCAGCTTCGTTGACGTAGCCGTAAAATCCCAATGGGAGACCGGGTCAGTCCGGTGTTTTAGCTTCACTGCTGCCGTAAACTCGGCCGACTTTGCACCGATCGCCTGGGCGTCTACCACAATACTCCCGACGTGCCTTCTCGAATACAATCGTAATATTAATTATCGCATTCTGTTCAGTTCTCGCCCTTGGTTTGCCCTTTTCTTTAGGGACCATCAAGACACGAGCGAGACATGGCATTTGCAGCAATTGACAAGCGAGCAATACCGCCACCGTTTGGCTCCAAGTTTTGACATAAACCTTCTCAGAGACCGTACCGCCGTACAGGATATTGGATCCAGTGCACAGAGCCCACCGTCACGGTGACAGAGGAGCCAGACTTTCGAAAGTAGTTGTGGTGACAGTTTTGCAAAAGGCGTACTGATGCAGTGCCAGCCCATTGCTCGTTGACTGCGCCTTACAACGTACGTACATCGAGGCTGGTTCTTCTGTTGGCGTTTCTCACATTCACTTTATCATATGTAGAACTTCTAGACTACATGAACTACCATCTTGGGCTCGTGTTCGTGATGCATGAACGAGGCAACAGACGCGCTTCCTTATCAATTCCCAGGTCCAAGTACGCATCCTTTCCCTCCCTCCTCACTGGCACATCCTTCCTCACTCGTACGCAGGCCATGGATGCGCGTACTGTCAAACTCAATCGACTCTTTAAGCAGGTCGTTGACGGCCAAACTCCAGTCTCCCGGCAAAATGCCCGGTTATTTCTGGAAAGTATATGTCTTCAACCTGATCCCACCTCTTGCGCAGATCAGATGATTGCTGGGCGAGACGGCCTTGCATCCCTGCAGACTGCGATGTTCATGGACGTCTCACCCAGCTTCCTCAATGGTCTAGGAGCACAAATCATCGCGTACCTCATGGCGCCAAAGCTCAAGGACGTCGCGAACGGCTCTTACCTCCAGAGGATCATCACGCAGATTACCACTCCGGCCATTCTCTGGAGGCCACTCATAGAATCCTTCAAGGAACATAAGCTGCAAGACAACGCCCAACATGCTTTTGCGTGGCTTCTTATCAATCTCGTCACCCTCCCGGCGGAAGACGGCGCACCCTATCGCGAGCTCGCTCGGGATCCTGTCATCTCCCAAGGACTTCTTACTTCCTCTCACCCCGAAACACGTGCTCTCGGCACCAAGATCAAGCACATTGTCGATACATATGGCGCAGGCGCTCCTAAGGACTTCGAAGACGGTCCAGGAGGGCGCCACGACAACGATCTTGTTGACTTTCGGTCGATCAAGATTCTTCCAACAGCGGACGAAATCACGGCAAAGGATATCCCTTTCCTTCGCACAGCGGCTGAGGTCGATGCCGTGGATGTCGACAACCGAAGAAACGCTCACCTCGATAATCAGTTCCGACTGTATCGTGAGGACATGCTCTCCGAACTTCGCGAAGAGCTTCAGATTGTTCTTGGGCAGAAGAAGGGGAAGCATCGAGGACTCGTCTTTGATGGTCTCAAGTATGTTGGTTTATACTCCCCAGACGACTCCAAAAAGCTGCAGAAGTGGGGAGTTGTCTTGAAGTGCAAGGACGGCAGCGACCTGTGGGTCTTCAAGAAGGTGGTAGCCAATGTTGAAAAGCGGAAGGAGTTGTTGATCAAGGACCGAGGGACGCTGAGGGACCAGTCGTTGGTCTGTCTTGTGATAGATGGTATTGTCGTCGCGTTCGCGAAGCTCAGACGAGACGAGAGCTACTTGGCGCGTATGCCCCCGCATCTCGTGTTGCAACTCGAAGGCGAGCAGGAAACGATCGGCGCACTTTGTGCCTTCTCAACTGCGAAGAATATCAAGGTTGTTCAAATCGACACAGCGGTTTTTTCGTACGAGCCTGTGCTCGAAAGATTACAGAAAATCAACCAAATGCCCCTCTGGCGAGAAATTCTTGCCTGGGAACCGGATACCGTGCTCGCGCCACCTGCGGACTCTCCTGACAAAATCATTACCGCGCTGCAAGCAACTCGTTCCAAGGACTTGCAGCATATTATCAACTCTCCCAAGCCTATACGCCTGGACGGCCCTCAGACCAACGCTCTCCTTTCCGGTCTTACTCGACGCGTTTCCCTGATACAGGGTCCTCCAGGTATTATTCCTTTGATGACGACAATACTTCAGATATTGATCGTGTTGCATCAGGTACCGGGAAATCGTTCGTCGGTGCCCTCCTCGCCAAGATATTTCACGACAATACTTCGCAGACCATCCTGGTTTGTTGCTACACAAACCATGCCCTCGATCAGTTTCTTGAAGACTTGCTTGACATTGGCATTCCTTCTCTGAGTCTGGTGCGACTCGGCGGGAAATCGACGACCAAGACAGAGCCGCTGTCGCTGTTCAACGCGAGACAGCGGGCAAAGTTTACCCGGTCGGATTGGACCGAAATCGAGAACATGAGATCGGACGCTGCAGGCTGCTTCGCTCGTCTTGAAGCTGCCTACCGAAAGAGCAGCCAGAACGTCTCCTTCACCGACATCCTCACACACATAGAGTTTGAGGATGATGCGTACTTCGAGGCGTTCCGTGTGCCCGCCTGGGCTCTCGGGGGCAACGATGGGATGCAGATTGTAGGGGCCAAAGGTCGGGCAGCGGACGAGACGTATCTCATTCGTCGATGGACTGCAGGTAATAATCCAGGTTCGTTTGTCAACGAGATTCACGTGAAGGCCGCGAAGGCTATCTGGATGCTGTCTAGAGAAAAGCGTCGTGAGAAGGTGTTGCAGTGGGAGAACACGGTGCGAAAGGAGCATATAGAGGAGCTCTGCCGTCGTGGAAGCGACTACAACGATGTCCAACGGTCAATGGATTTCAAATACTCGCAAGGCGACAGCGCAGTCCTTCAGCAGAAGCGCATCATTGGTTGTACGACGACGGCGGCGGCCAAATACAGCGACAGTCTCCTTGCAGCCAAACCGGATATACTCCTTGTGGAGGAGGCTGGTGAAATCCTCGAAAGCCACGTCCTCACTGCGCTGGGTAGGAGTACGGAACGTCTTATCTTGATTGGAGACCATCAGTGTGTATTTTCTACTATTCGTTTTGTGCCGCCCTAATCATGACGCTTTTGACGCGATCCAGGCAACTCCGACCAAAAGTCGACAGCTACAGGCTCACCGTCGAGAAAGGGGATGGCTTTGACCTTAACCGATCAATGTTTGAACGACTTGTTCTTCGCGGTTACCCTCACGAGACCCTCAGCAAGCAGCATCGCATGCGACCTGAGATATCTAAGCTCATTAGACATCTAACGTATCCGGATCTCGTGGATGCGGACTCCACTAAGATTAGACCGGACGTCCTAGGTCTAAGAGACAACATCGTTTTCTTCTCTCACAATCACCGGGAGGATGAGAATCCTCGTATCTCTACAAATTCGGGAGAAGAAGGTGCCAAGACGTCAAAACAGAACACATTTGAAGCTCAAATGGTCCTCAAGATAGTGCGGTATCTTGGTCAACAAGGGTATGGAACTGACCAGCTCGTTATCCTTACACCATATCTGGGTCAACTCCACTGCCTTCGGGAAGCTCTCAGCAAGACCAATGACCCGATTCTCAGCGATATCGACTCCGCAGATCTCGTACGTGCCGGGGTCATGTCCACCGGCGCCGCCCAACTCGCAAAAAGGGGGCCAATTCGATTGGCTACCATCGGTATGTTTCCCAGTTTGTATTTCCCCTTTTGATTCGTCTAACTGTCGTTCAGACAACTACCAGGGGGAGGAAAGCGACATCGTTATTATCTCCATGACTCGCAGCAACCCAGATCACGACATCGGCTTCTTGTATTCTCCAGAGCGTGTCAACGTTCTGCTTTCCCGTGCGCGTAATGGTCTCATCATGATCGGAGATGCCAATACGTTCAGTAATGCGCGTAGGCGAGAAGGCAAGGAGCTTTGGACTCGCTTGTTTACGCTGCTGCGGGAGGATGGTCACGTATACGATGGAATACCAATCAAGTGTCAGCGTCATCCGGATCACACTGCTCTGCTCTCGTCTCCAGAAGACTTTGATCGCGAAACGCCTGACGGAGGGTGCACAATGCCTTGGTAAGTGTATTTCACCCCACCACTTTTGTTGTTTCTTGTTCCGCTTACCTTATCGTTTATGACAGTGGCGTAAAGTTGAGGTGTCAGTTGCACACCTGCCCGTTGAAGTGTCACCGAGTGACCGACCACTCGAATATGAAATGCGAGAAGCTCTTGGACGACCGTTGTTCCAATGGGCACAAGCGAACCTGGCACTGCTTTCAAAGTCCGCCCCTCAACTGCGCGAAATGCGACAAGGCCGCGAAGGAGGCAGAGAAGAAGCAGAAGGCAGAGTTTGAGCGGCAGATGAAGCGAGAAGCTGAGGAGCGTGAGCATGCTCTCAAGATCGCTGAGCTAGATGAGGAGATTGCGAAAGCGATGCAGGAGACAGTGGACAGGGAGCTGGCCAAGCAACGCGCGGATGCGCTGAGTCAGAAGCAGAAGGATCTCGAGAATGCGAAGGCTCGGGCGAAGAAGAGGGCTGAAGATGCCACATCCTCCCCTGCTGTCGCTTCAAAATCCGATTCGAAGTCTATGTCGTCGAGTGGTATCCTGCAAGCTTCCCTCAAGATGACTGCTGAGCCCAAGGTCTCAACTTCCGATCCACCTGGGTCCGCTGCTGCATTGCGTTCCTCTGTTTCTGAAGCCAAATGGGCACACCAGAAGGCCATGGAAGGTGCTGACAACGAGCATATTGACCGCATCATGGAGATGACCGGACTAGAGAATGTCAAGGCTCAAGTTCTTCGCATCAAGGATAAAATCGATCTCACCAAACGGCAGGGTGCCTCAGCTAAGGATGAACGATTCAACATATCTCTTCTTGGTAATCCTGGTACAGGTAAGTGACAGTTGATATTGCTCTTCCTCAGTGTTCTAAGCTTCGTACAACAGGAAAAACAACTGTAGCCCGCCACTACGCGAAATTCCTCACATCTGTCGACATCCTTCCAGGAGACACGTTTGTCGAGACTACTGGATCGCGCCTCGCGAATGACGGAGTACCGGGGATCAAGAAGACCCTCGAGCAAGTGCTTGCTACGGGCGGCGGTGCGATCTTTATCGATGAGGCTTACCAGCTAACTGGGACAAGCAATTTCGGTGGCGGTCAAGTTCTCGACTTCCTTCTCGCTGAGATGGAGAACAATGTGGGAAAGCTTGTGTTCATTCTTGCCGGGTACAACAAACAGATGGAGAAGTTCTTCGAGCATAATCCTGGAATCCCGAGCCGTGTCCCATACCGTCTACAGTTCGATGACTATACCGACGATGAGCTTCGCCTCATGTTTGAGAGGCTCATCGAAAAGAAGCACCCAGGGCGCATGAAGGTCGAAGGTGGTATACGCGGGCTTTACGTTCGTATCGCAGTGCGACGCCTCGGACGAGGGCGTGGTCGCGACGGTTTTGGGAACGCGCGTGCTCTGCACAATCTTCTCGCCACCATCACTGAGCGCCAGGCTGCTCGTGTCTCTGCTCAGCGGAGTCAAGGCATCCTGTCGGACGACTTTCTCCTCAAGATGGAAGACATCATCGGTCCTGATCCTGCTAAGGCGGTTCCCGGTAGCGAGGCGTGGAAGAAGCTACAGAAGCTCATCGGGCTCAACGCTGTCAAAGCCTCGATTCAAAATCTCTTTGACATCATGACAGACAACTATCGCCGAGAACTGAGAGAGAAGGAACCAGTACAAGTATCTCTCAATCGCGTGTTTTTAGGAAATCCTGGGACTGGCAAAACTACGGTCGCTAAACTGTACGGTGAAGTGCTCGCCGACCTGGGTATGCTCACCAACGGAGAAGGTAATTCATTCGTACCCACTTCTCAGGCAATATACTTATAGGTTCATATCAGTTGTTGTGAAGAATCCTGCGGATTTTGTTGGCAGTGTGCTCGGCCAGTCTGAGAGCAATACGAAGGGAATTCTTGCTTCCACGGTTGGCAAAGTCCTCGTTATTGATGAGGTGCGTGTATCCATTTGTGTCTATGCAACTCACACACTGACGGGAATGTAAGGTCTACATGCTCTACGGAGGTGTGTCTGGGGACGGAAACAAGAACGACCCTTTCAAGACTGCTGTCATCGATACTATTGTCGCAGAAGTGCAGAGTGTTCCAGGCGACGATCGCTGTGTATTGCTCCTCGGCTACGAGCCTCAAGTCCGGGAGATGTTCAGGGTAAGCTATATATTGCGTTCAATTTGGATGTGAAAATGTTTGACGAGATGGCGCAGAATGTCAACTCTGGCTTGTCTCGCCGTTTCGCCATTGAAGATGCGTTCCGATTCGAAGACTTCTCCGAGGATGAGCTTATGGCGCTGCTTGATCTCAAACTCGAGCAGCAAGATCTTGATGCCTCTCCCGATGCGAAGGTGGTCGCTATCGACATGTTGAGTCGGGCTCGCATTCGTCCCAACTTTGGGAATGGAGGAGAGGTTGATAACATGCTAGGCAAAGCAAAGAACAACTACAGTTCTCGAGTCGCCAAGCTACCGATCACACAGCGGCCCGACGACATCATCTTCCAACCAGTTGACTTTGACCCGAAGTTCGACCGTTCAGCACATTCAGAGCGCAACCTTCAGGAGCTATTTGCGGACGTGGTTGGATGCGAAAAGGTGGTCGACAAGCTCCGAGAATACCAGAACATTGCGCGGGTCATGAAGCAACTTGGCAAAAGCGTCAAGGATGTGCGTCAGCACATCCCCACCAATTTCGTCTTCAAGGGTCCTCCTGGTATGTGTCTTGCTCTTGATCATGATTTTCTTGTCTGAAGATGCGCTGGCAGGCACTGGGAAGACGACCACCGCTCGAAAGATGGGCCAAGTATACTATGACATGGGGTTCTTGTCGTCTATTGACGTCATTGAATGCTCCGCTTCCGATCTAGTGGCCGGTTACGTTGGACAAACCGGAGAAAAGACTAGACAGCAGTTCGACAAAGCTTTAGGAAAGGTGCTTTTTGTCGATGAAGCCTATCGTTTGAGCGAAGGCCCATTTGCGAAGGAAGCTATGGACGAGATTGTAGGACTTCTGACACAGGAGGCTTACGCGGGGAAACTCATCGTGATCCTTGCTGGATATGATCAGGAGATAAATAAGCTGCTGCAGACGAATACTGGCCTCTCCAGTCGATTCCCAGACGAGATCATCTTCGAGAACTTGGATCCGCAGAACTGCTTGGACATCTTGAAGAACGAGCTGAGCAAGGAGGATATTCACTGCAGCGCGTTGACCCAGTCGTCCCCAGCTTACCAGGAATTGGTGGATATGGTGAACTCCTTGTCAAGCCTTCCGTCATGGGGTAATGCTCGCGATATGAAGACACTTGCGAAGCAGATGATTCGCGTAGTCTTCAACAAGGTCACCGCTACGACCAACAGCATGGCTCTCCAGGACCAAGAAGCTGTTGATGTGATGGCAACGATGCTTCACGAACGCAGCTCTCGCTCCCTTTCACTTCCTGTGGGTAAGCCGTCGAAAGCTAGTGGCCTTCCACTACCGACTCGGACCCTCGCCCCGCCCGTCATATCTGCATCCCATGCCGTTGATACTGCTCCTCCACCCCCACCGATAGCTTCGAAGGAGGATGCAGCAGCAGCTGATTCCAGCGACTCGGATCTGCGCGATCTAAATGTTAGTGACGCGGTCTGGGTTCAGCTGCAAGCAGACAAACAGGCTGCAAAGCGGGCAGAGCAACGACGACAGGAAGAATTTGCTGCCGCAGCCAAAGCTGCAGAAGACGGGTATCGAGCGCAAGCAGCTGCCAAGGCACTCGCAGCTGCTTTGCTAGCACGTCTGCGTCAGCAGGCGAAATCTGAAGAGCTCAAACGACAATTGGAGGCAGAGCGACAACGTGAACAGAAGGCGCGCGAAGATTACATGAGACGCCAGAGGCAACTTGAAGAGCTCAGGAGGAAGGAGGTGGAAGAACGGAAACGCGAGGCGCAGGTACAGCAGAAGCTGCGCTCCATGGGTGTGTGTATTGCTGGCTTCCAGTGGATCAAGGGAGCAGGTGGGTATCGGTGCGCGGGTGGTTCGCACTTCATCACAGACGGACAACTTGGGTTATGATGACTTCTAGCACGTGTGTTCCTTCATTGCTTGGACTGCCAGTGGTTTTGTATCAGTGTCATCTCATTTATCCTGCAGTCGTTGTTGATTTCATGTTTTTCGTAACACACTCGTCTCTTGCTCTCTTTAATTGCTTTCGTTGTATAGATCGAATTTGTCTTGTTCTGTAATCTCGATATGTATACAATTGGAGTTAAGTTGTTATGTTCGGTTTTGTGGGTCAGAGTAGTCTCCCCTAGGCCGACCAACTATTGACCGAGAGACGAGTCGCGCCGGGTCGTCAGATGCTGCTCCAATTTTCCAACTTCCCAAGCGAAGCTCCCGGCCTGAAGGTGTGTCGGGCCGGTCCGACTGGCAGATCCGGGGTGAGCAGCGATGGGCGGACGGACCTTGCAGCGAATCTGACTTACAGTCAAATACGACGATCAGATGAAGCTGCGACACTTTCCGGCAAGTCTGTAGACACTGGTTTGCGGGTGAAAGTGAAAGAGGGTGGGTGGGGAAACTTACGACGCTCGCGAGCGTGAAGACTCAGAAGAGCTCGCGCGATCGTGAGGAGCAAAGACGGGTGCCATCACGCTACCTATAAAATCTAACTCTTTGATCGTACCTCACTACGGGAACAGAGACTTAGAGTAGACAACTTCCCAAGTGACTCGTTGAATCCGAAATCTGAACATACGGAGGTCCGCTGAAGCTTCGGCAGATCGGCCGATGCGTCTAGGTCTCCTGACACTGACAACGTATAACTTACATACTTAAGAGGCCTTGCCAGTGACAGTTGACTCGCAACACTCAAACTCTGTCAAACGCTACAATCGTGATTCCAAGGTGCTACAAGACACGGCGACCTCACTGAAAGGTTCGAGCTGCTACTACGATACTCTGCTACGAACTAACGAACATTGTATTTGTTTAGTCACTAGTACTGGCACTGTGAACGAGTGACGACAATTGTCTTCGCAACCCACCCGATGTCTCTCGCAGTCCATCACATCCCTCGGTCCTTACTCGAGCCGAGTCTCAGGTATGCGCCTGCGGCAGCGAGACCTCTATTGTCTCCATCTCGACGAGCACAGTTTCAGACAGCCTCACCTGTTAACGGGGAAGGGATTCCACCTCCCCTCAAGGGAATAAAGATCTTGGACATGGCCAGAATCTTGGCTGGTCCTACAGCAACTATGCTTCTCGCGGATTTAGGTACGCAGTGGCCTCTGCGTTGAGCGGTTTTGCTTCGAATCATTGACCGAGACACGAACTTCAAGGTGCGGACGTCATCAAGGTGGAAGAGGTGACCAAGGGCGACGATACCAGTAAGTACACATCGGGTTTTTCTCTTACCATCATCTGAACGCCTTTCATAGGACATTGGAATCCTCCCTCGGCTCCCTTGTTGCCAGACGCACCAGCACCACATCTGCCTGCGGAGTCGGCATATTTCTTGGGGACGAACCGCAACAAGCGTTCGATAACCGTCAACTTCAAGAAGCCAGAGGGTCTTGAGATCATTCAGAAGCTGATCAAGCAGTCGGACATTCTTGTCGAGAATTACATCTCGGGGAAACTGGCAACCATGGGTCTTGGCTACGAAGAATGCAAGAAGATCAACCCTAGACTTATATATGCTAGTATCACAGGTACTTACGTTTACTTATGCTAAGATCTCATGTGCTGACGGTATTCCAGGCTATGGGCAGACTGGACCATATGCTCAAGCAGCAGGTTACGACGTGATCATAGGTGCGGCACAACCCATAAGCACATCCATTGCTTAGTTCTCATCTTATTTTCGGTAGAGGGGGAAGCGGGACTCATGCACATGTGAGTCTGATCTCGCTTACTATCGTCGAGGATGATCAATGACGTGTCCATTGCTAGTACAGGCGAGCCTGACGGCCCACCTTGCAAAGTCGGCGTTGCGGCTACAGACATTGCTACGGGACTGTACGCACACGGAGCGATCATGGCTGCTCTTATCTCTCGTCAACAAACTGGCAAGGGTGTTTGGATTGATTGCAACCTGTTCGACTCGCAGGTGCGCTGTTCTAGATCCCTCGTGTATCTCTTTTCGTACTAACGAGTTACGTACAGCTAGCTGGCCTAGCCAATGTTGCGTCAAACTATCTCATATCTGGCAAAGAGGCAGTCCGTCATGGTACTGCGCATGGTTCCATCGTCCCTTACCAGCTGTTCCCATGCAAGGGTGGCTTCCTGATGATCGGCGCTGGCAACAATAAACAGGTATGCCAGAATTTTGTTTGAGATCCCTCTGGCTGATTTAATTTCCTCAGTTCAGCATATTGTGCGACAAGATTCTAGGGAAGCCTGAGCTCGCGTCAGATCCCAAGTTCTCTACCAACTTAGCCCGTGTTGCGAACCGAAAGGAAGTTGTCAAAATGATAACTGACAAGTTGATGGAACACGAGCGCGACCATTGGTTAAAGGAGTTCTCTGGACTTGGGTAATGCTTACAATCACGCACTTGTTTGTTCAGTTCGCTAATTATTGTATCATGAAGTGTACCCTTCGGACCGGTCAACAATCTCAAACAAACCTTTGAGCACCCGCAAGCCATTGCTCGGGGCGCAGCTGTTGAGATTGACGTACGTTCCATGTCAAGATTCACCATCAATTCCCTGAACTGACACCCGATCCCATAGCACCCTCGTGCGGGGAAGATCAAACTCGTTGCCCCTGCGGTGGCATACAACGGAAAGAAAATGCCCATTACACGTCCCCCGCCGTATCTGTCACAACATACTACTGAAGTACGCTTACTTCTGGATTTTTTTACGGTGAAATTGACAAACGACTTTTCAGGTCCTGGAAGAGCTTGGTTACAACGGTGCTCAGATAGATCAGCTGCGCAGCGAGGGCGTCGTTTGATTTGAGTTGAAGCTTGCAGATCGAGATATATGGGAGGGATCATAGGATGGACTATAAACCCATACATTGTTACTCCTAATATAGCTTTGATAGCGTAAACCGCGTTGTTGGCCCAATGTTGGGTAGTTGTGGGTCCAGGCATCCACGTATGGGAATTGTGTCGGCGCTAAAAGGAGTGGCTGATAATCTTGAGGCGGAAAACTGTGCAGCCACTGTACAGTTGCTCCGACTCGAGTCGGCGATGCTCACAACAACCTCACCACAGGCACATTCGTTGCCACAAAATACGGTCGGTTCAGGTACTACTCAATTACATTGTTGTTCCCTTCATTTCAGTCGTACTTATTGCGAAACACTAGACCGAAATTTTGGCGACTCGGGAGACCCACGAAGGACTTATCTGGCCCTGCTTCCCCCCGCCCAAATCATCGACATATGTCTTAGTTTCGAGCCTCATGTTCCTTTGCAAGTGAAGCATTCCATCTGGCCAGTAGACCTCAACGCTGCCATCGCATCGCTCAAGAGATCTCGCCCACAAAGTCCTGTCCCTTCCTCAAACCATCCGCCAGAAAACGGCGACATCTCCATACCTCTCACCAATGCACCTTCTCAGCAAATCCATCCACCTGGAGGAACTGAAGAACCAGTGGTTTTGTCGTTGAAAGATGTGTTAGATTCTGTTCAGGCTTCGAGAGCTTCCTCGGTTGCGCCGCCTCCATCGACTGCAATCGCTGAGCCGCCACCGACGGCGACCACAGAGGACATAACTCAAACCGCGACCCCTACAGCAACCTCTCCTCCTCAAGCTTTGGAATCGACAAGTTCTCCTGCACCTGCCACTGAACCAAGTTCTGCACCGTTACCTGCGCAAGTGCAGACTGTTCAACCCCAGAATGCGCAAGCGTCTTCGTCCACTTCCCAGCCCGCACCTCAGGCTACACCTCAAACAACGACACCTCAGACAGCGACCCCTCATTCGTCAGAGGCTACTCTCGCACACCCCCACTATCCATACCACTATCCTGCCTATGGGTACCCAGGGCAATCGCCATATGCTCAAGCATCGTACTATCCTCCTCCAGGTTACATGGCACCATACCCCGGCTACCCTCCTTATCCTACTCACCCAGGTTATCCTCCACCCCCAGCCCATCATGCCCATGCAAAAATGTACCCCTCCAGGCCAGTCCATCCGACCCATCCACCACATCCACCACATCTGCATAGTGCTTCCCCTCAAGCTGGGCCACAATCGAATGAGGATTTGCCGAGCTATGAGGAGATGCTTGTGGAGGCGTTGATGGATATGGCGGATGTTGAAGGGGTGGCGCCGAAGGATATATTTATGTGGATGGAGTCGAGGTACCCTTTGCAGACAAATTTTCGGCCGTCGGCGAGTCAGGCTTTGCAGAAGGCTTTCAGGAGAGGGCGTTTCGAGAAGAGGCCGAACGGGAAGTACAAATTGAATCCTCATTGGGAAGGAGGTGCTGTGAGTTCTTGCGCCAAAGTTTGTCGATACTGTTCGTGATTGACCCTCTGCACAGACTTCCAAGAGGACGACGCGTCGCCCACAAACTCTTGCTCAAACAGCATACGCGTTGACTCATCCTCAACAGCCGTCATCTCCATTCACGCATGCGCCTTTAGGTCGGAACTCAGCGCCAGCAGCGACTCCACCTCCACCTGCATCTACTACTGCGACGCCCGCCTCGACAAGTCAGACCACGCCTTATTCGGGATATTATGGACACCCCAGCACATCACAATTAGGGTATCCTGCTCCAGCTTATGGTGCTCCACCCTCTGCATTGCAGGCAGTATCGACCACTGCTCCTACCTCAGGTGCTACCTCCACAGGTGTCAAAGCTTCCAATGGTACAACCGCAGACTCAGGAGAGAACGGCTCTACATCACCAGATACTTCGGAAGGTGTCGGCGAAGGGAGCGACGCGTGGGAGGCCGCTCAACATATATTGCAGGCAATCAACTTCGGGTTGCAACTTCCCTCGACGGCTGCAGGTTCCTCGAATCCCCCACCACTCATATCTGCGAGTATCGGGTTTGACTTTTCCACCCTCGCTGAGTCGAGCGCAAGTGCTGCAAATGGCGACGCTATGCGCGCGGTACTCACAAACGAGGAACGCGCTACGCTACAAGCACAACTCGCCCTTCTTGCAGCTCAGCTCGCGGAGATTGCAGAATTGGAAGATGAGGATGAGGATGAGCAAATTGTGCCAGTGCCCCCTCAGGTACAAGTACCGACACCGCTACCTGCACCTCCTGTATCCCTGCCACGGCTCGGACATGTGCCTCCACCCATTATGGCCTCGTCTAGACCACATACTGGCTTTTTCATCGATGTCAATCAGTTTCCGGATAGTTCAAGGCATTCGAGTGATACCGCTCCTCCTCTACAACCCCATCCGGACCCGCCAGCGTCCACGGCTCCTGCACAGGAGATGGAGGAAGACGAGTCAGATGATGACGATATGGAGATGGTAGAGGTGCCGACGATGAACATGATGGATGCCTTACGGACGTGACTTCCCTTCTGTTCACTTTCGCCGTACGATCCCTTCTTGCATGCTGTGTTCGGTACGTTTGCTTGCATATTCTGTTGTACCGTTGTCATCGTGCTGCTATCTTGCAAATCTACCGAGCCAAGTCAGATTGTCCCTTTAGCCTGAGAACCTCGGAAACACTGCAGCAACGGGTTATGTATTATGGATCAACATTTGGGACTCACCCGGGTCCACCTTACGTGGAATTGCTGACTTCGACGCTGAGTGATTTCACCGAGTCCTACCGAGTACTTCTGGGAACTAAGTACTCGCCCAGTGTGGATCCAGTCCTGGCACGTATACTAGGTTTGTGGAAGCGTCAGCTATGCATATGGCAGACTTGACGTTCTACCATCATGTGGTCCTGACATTGCAATTGCACTGAGCCGTCATTTTTCCAACCCTTTTCCAGGGAAGCTGCTACTAGTGAATTGTGGTGTTTTCGTTCGGTGACGGACAAGGTGCACCGAGGTGAGCTCATGACATCTGTCTATCAACTCAACCTTGCACACATTTTTCTAGAGGGTCTTACGTGGTATCGTCAGTTGACGAGCAGAAGAACTCTAAGCATCGTGATACAGCAGGATACAGTTACCCTTGGAGCTCAAGGTCCGGTGTCAACTCACTTCCGCGGTGGGTTCGCTTCTTCAAGCTTCGCGTCCCGCATACAGGGTGGGTCACAGTACCCTACATCACGCTGGGAGACCTGTACTGACCACGTTGTCCGCAGCTCTCTTATGTTGATGTACTCTCATATGTTGTGCAGACGATAGTCCACATTCAGAGAACATGTTCTACAGACTTCCCTGACCGATGCAGAACGTGGGTCTTCGTCACCCCAGTGACCTACCTATATGTGGATCCTTAGCAAAAACATTGGCAGGCTCCAGTATCATCTATTTCCGCTGTAGAGCCTTTAGACGCGTGGCTTATGTTCAGATGTCGCCATCCAAGGCTGGCAGGCACTCAAGAGTAACCGCGATTGCCAGGGATTTTGTGTAGCATAAGGTCATGTACTAAGGTCGGCATCGACAAGCGCATGGCAAGGGTGATAGAATCCGACAAGGATTTGTGTTAGCGGAGAGATGTAGGAATATTCACCATGATGCTCTAGTTTACCGAAAGGTTGTGTGTTGTGTGTGGCAGATCATTCCTCTCGTTTGAGCCCATGGTAGGTTTTTTTGAATTCTGATTCTTTGATAGCGCAATGTGCACGCTTGACGCAAGGGCACTCGCGGACATGAGCCCTCCTATCCCTGGCAAGCAGTGGTCTGACGATACCCAGTGATTGAACATGTACAGCGGTCGAAAAAAAACCGCACCTTTCTTGAGGCAAGGCTTCACTCGAGCTCGGCGATGCACGGATTCCGGGAGACACGCGGGTCGTCTTCGGATTATCCATTCATACAAACCAGGAGGTTCTAATTTCGTCTATACCGTGGACACTGCATGAGGCGTATGCGAGTCGCACCATTCGTCTCACTTTGATATTGACTCCTTCGGCTATAGTAGTCAATTTCCCTTTAGGAATGATTTTCTCTTGACTTCACCCTACACACACACTAAACGATGAACGATGAAGTAGAAAAGCGTGAGATTGCGTCATTTCATTTACATGGCTACATTGAAAGGACGCTACGGTCGTTAAAACAGAACGAACATGGGGAAGTTTAGTCAAAGAAAACAAAGAAAACACCGCACTACGAAACAAAACAGTACAAAGACGATCATGCTGAAACCGCGGATATGGTAGCACCGGTATCAGTGTTAACCACCCAATCAATCTCGCCGTTCACGGCAGAGATGTACGCGGTAAGGGGCGTAGAATCGGTGTTGCTCTTGAAGTGGAGGATGTACTCGTACTTAGCACGGGTGCCGACGACGATGTAGCCCAGGTGGTCAGGCTCGGTGTATTGGAAGTCGGTGTCCGTCCAGGTGGCGTCAAGAGCGCTCTCTCCGGCAGAGACAGCAGCGTCAACCACGATGGTGGGCATGTTGTTCTCGACGTAAGCTAACAGGACAACAAAATAGATCAGTATACAGTCAGGGATGTATCGAAAGCGAGCTGTGACGTACTGAAGTTAAAGGGTTGGCCGCTGAAGCCGACAACACTGTTCTCCTCGTTGAACTCGACATTGGCGAAACTGTTCCAGATGGGCTGGTCGTTCTACAGCGACTCATGTAAGTCTACTGGAAGGTTTTGCATATGGAGAGAGAGCACATACTGCTTCTTGCCTCACGAGGGCAACGACACCCGACGACGTGGTAGAGGAGGAGTCGAAGTAGAGCGAGAATGTGCTAACATCCCACTGCTTGGCAACGTAGGAGACAGCAGCGCTCTCGATGTCAAAGGCCGATCGCACAGCATGCTAGATCAAGCACAGATCGTGTTTAGGGTGCTGAACGCGAATATGGTCGGTGAACAATGACTTACCTGCACCGGTACTGCTGCAGCCAAGGAGGAGAGGAGACCGAGAGAGAGTGCAGATGTGAAGCGAACCATGATGCTAGAGGAGAAGGTTTTAGTTACACTGGGAGGTGTCGGAGAGTTGTGTTTGTGAGGTTGTCCTGACTTTCTTCAGCAACAAAAACACTGACCTTATATAGTGCATCTTGTGCTGCTGCGGCAAGGATCAGCATCTTAGCAGGGCCAAGGCTAAAATCGGAAAAACCTGGCAGGACAGGGTGCGTAGGTGCGTCAGGTTACCACGGCCGCTGGTGGGGAGGTCCAGAGTGCGCATGGTCTCCATTGATCCGAGTGCAGTCTTGTGGTTACCTTGAAAACTCATGGTCAGCAGACGGTTGACCCGAGAAAGGTGCTTTACCAAAAGAAATGCGAGCCCACAAACGACAGCATGGCGTTAGTCAGCTTCCAAGTCAGTAAGGGTGTGCTTCTTATCAGGCTGATATCGATGTCTCTGCAAACCCTGGGTCACCTCGCCCTCAAATCCCGAAGACTTTGCGACAACGGTTCTTTACTCTCTGCGGGGAGATCATGTGAGACAGTACCTGAGGGCACCCCCACATCTTCCGTGCCTTCCACTGAATTGCGAACGACCCTTTGGGCGGATTGCAAGGGACGGTCGCCCCGTCCCCGGTTCGGTAGATATGCCTCAGAAGTTGAACTCATAATGCGGAGCACGCGTACAGCTTGCATCATCCCCGAGCAAATGTCAAATCCGAGTACGTGAGTGCTTGCACATCTCCTGCGGTAATGAAGATTCAGAGAAGGAATCTTCACTATCAATTGGGAAGCTTACTCACCATGACTAGCCATGAAATCACGATACGTAGCAGCAAGTACGCATGGCGGTTGCGTTCACAATCACGATGGGGCGCATGACGCACATCGAGCGTTGCTCTCTTCGAATCGGCAACGTTCCACAGCGATGAGCTCCGGTGTTCGGATGGGTGGCGATGCTGTTGTGGATCAAGCGACAGTGTGCTCGAGTGATATCTCACTCGGCGAGAACAGCGAAAATGAGGCAACTTCATTCCCGAATATCGATATCGGTCGGTGAAGACTCAGAAGGAACATGCAAGCTCAGCTTTCGGTGAAAGCAGCACCGGAAGCAGCACCGTAAACATTCGGGTTCCATGAGAGCAGCAGTGCACGAAAAGACTGATCAAGACGGTCCAGGCGATCATGATTGATCAATATTGATCAGCCACTTTGATCTACTCGAAAGGTTATCACTGTCCTACCCTTTGGAGACTTTTGTAGACAGTCAATGCCACTCCAAGCTGAACTCAGTAGTCACCGAGCGACTTTCATAGCGACTGTGTTCCGAGTTACCAGGTCACTCCAGACGCATACATAGGGCAGCTGTGACCCGACCCCGTTCTCCATTGCGTAAATTTCAAATTACTGCGTCTTCCGAACCCTCTCTTCCTCCGATGCAGAGTAATTGCCTCATGTTTCCCGCTGCTTCCATCGGGCTCCTCCCCTCCTCCCCCTCTTCTCCCGTGTTGCCGCCGTGCAATGTTCGTCTCATTCATTTCCTGTAGCTTTCCCTGACTATTTTTGGCCCAAACTTTCTGTAGAAGCAAGTTAAAACCACGATGAACTATCGGCTGGAAGTTCGGATGTCGATACTGCTGGCCGGCCGTGGCGAACGAAAGGCGAACGAGGGGGAAGGCTGGGAGGATGAGATCATAATCATAACCCAATCCTCTTCAGAGTCGAGAAACGAGGCTGGGCTGAACTTCCGATTTATCGGTCCCTTCGAATGTTAATTCGGCGCCGCCAGGTCCTACCAGCTGCTCGCAATTTTCATACCACCATTCCATCACCACCTCCTTCTCCAGGTCGCCTACGTTGTGTGATAGCTCGTGGAACAATGCTTGCACAAGCTCGTCGCGTTGGGGTATTTGACCGGGAGGATAGCTTTGCGTGACCGATCGCACTTCGGAAAGCAGGCGTGGGAGGAGGGTGAGCGAGACAGAAGGGACGGTGGAAATCAAAGCCAAGTGCAGCCTGTGGAAGTGCTCGCTTATGTCTACGAATGAGGCGACCTTTGAGGAGGTGACAGACGCGTTCTGACCGCTCGATGGCCGACGGATGTGCTGCAGGAGCGCCTCGACGCAGAACCACGCGAAAGAATCACCTTGGGAAGGCGTATTTGCCAATTGACTTGCACTTGCGCAGAACGCGCCAGCAGCGCGCACAAGCGCGGCGTATGCTAGACACAGCTGAGTCGTACTCAGCGCGCCGTCACCGGAATTCTGAAGCAACATGATGACATCAGCCCGGTCAACTTAACGAGAATATGTAAAAGAGGGGAATGAAGACGTACACTAATAAGACATTGCACATAGAAAGGCACAATTTGTTCCGCGAAAGCCGGTTCTCCGAGCGACGAAGGAGCCGTTGAGACCTTGCCCTCGCTTGCTCTTTGTGCGTGCGCGGCGAACACGGCCAGCATGACAGAATGCGAGGATTCGTAGACTTCTCTGTGACTTGCGTCGGAAAGATGTCTGCGTCAAAGGAAATCAAGTGAGTTACAAGGCAAAAGGAGGTGAGAACAGTATACGCACGGTTGACACATTGGCCAAATTTCCGCTCGGATCACATCATCACTCAGAACGGGGACCAGTTGCTCAATGCAGGCCAACGAGTACGAATTTTTGGCGAGGACAAAGCGAAGGGGAAGTGTCTGTGAAGTCGCTGCAAAACCAGAGGTTCAGTCGCCGAAGCAGAAAATCACAATGAGCACATCCAACCTTGTGCCCGGGCATCATCACATAATAACCTCACGAACTTCTCTGACTCGGTCTGATCCGATGACAGAATGTCTAGAGCCGTGTAGAACACTTTCTTCAGCTCCACGAAACCTCCCTGAGCTGTCGACGTCACTCCACCAAATTGAGGTAACACAAACGAGAGGTGAGAGAATATGTGTAATGCAGTCAGCGCGAACGAGTGTGGCGAAGGATCAGAGCTAGAAGAGGACGCGTGCTTTTCTTGTGGGGGCTGGGGTACATAGACCAGTGTGGAGAGCACAGACTGGACGATCATAATTGTCGTAAAGAGGAGGGTCTTCAGAGTGCTCCACATCACTTTGGCGGATTCGTGAGACTCAGGAGCTAGCAAAGCCAGATCAGCGAACCGTTGAGTCTGCTAAATTTGAAATCATTTCATGCGCTTACCTATGTCATTCTCCTCCTCTGTCCCAGCGAGTCGGCTTTTCAGCCAATCTGCCTCAACGTTTCTTGTCAAGATTTCCAACCTCTGCATCACTTCCGACATCGCCAGCCACCCTGGACGGGGCCTAGAGTCCGCCAGCGCTGACAAGCTCAGCGCGCATAGCCGAGACAAAGCCGCCATTGAAACAATAATGGGCGAGGAGGATAACGTCCGTAGATTGTCCGTAAATTGAGATGCTGGCTACCAGAGGAGACTCTTCAGTCAGTTTTTGCTCGTACGAACATTGTCATTTTCCACGCGCACCTCTATGCAGAGCTTGCCATTCGTCTGAGACGTAAGGGATTCTTCCAGTGAAGAGAGGAAAGCACCGGATTGGAATGCGGAGTCAATGATAGCGAGGAGACCGCTGGTTAGTGCCTGCGTATTCGGTATTGAGCAACGTCTGACATATCATATGTAGAGGACGTACCCCGAGCGGCAGAGCCTTCAGTCGATGATTTGCAACTATCGGAAGGGAGCGCGCGATAATGAGATATGCTGTAGACAGCGTACAGCCTAATGAACAGGTCAGTATCACGAAACACGGGTACCCTGTATTGAAAATACGCACCTTCGGTTTGGTACATCACATTTGGCATGAACTCCGTCTCCCAGCCTACGGACGACGCGTTCAGCGGGTACATGTCCATTGCCTCCGCAAGCGCAATAACCAACTCTTCTTCGACCTTTCCTCTCATTCTCCCCTCCTTCGCCTTCACCTCGCTCTCCACGTCCTCCAAACCTAGCAGCAACCCGTCATATGCTGCAAGCCTCAGCATTGTCTGACCACCTTGTAATCCCTTCAGCACGGCATACACCCACTCCTCCAACTTCGCTTTCAGACTTCGAGAGAACAGTCCGTTAGGCTCGTCTTGAATAAGTTGAAGCTTGAAATGAACCGCATGTCGGAAAGACGTGGACAAAAACTCCAGTTTGGGGAGGGTCAGCGCCCGAAGTAGCTGGCTGCTGATGACGATCGCAGTGAACGCAGTTGGAAGTGGTTGAACATGGGCCAAGTAGTGCGCTACCGACGCCTGGATAGTCGAAATGGGAAGTGTGGTCGTGGTTTGGTTCAAATGGCTCAACAAGTTGATGTATCCTCTGTCAGTCATGACTGGTGCGCCACTTTCGCGAGGTTCTCGGTTAAATGCGACGTCTCCTGAACGCTCAATATTACCTGAGACGGCGCGACTTGAAGGCGTAAATGGGGTCAGCGGTCAATCAAGGCAGCCTGAGAGCGAGCGCCCTGCGGTGGTATGCTGGAAATACCCTTGAAAAACGAGGGTGCCGGCAGATGTTTGGACACAGATTTAGCTCCAAAGTATCAAGTGAGACCTGAAAAATTGTATAAACATGAGTTATACCAACCTGTTGCAGATGTTTATATAACAAACATACCTGGAACTGCTCGACTCACGAAGAACGTTAAGTTTCAACTTCCACTGGACGTTATCACGACCTGACCATGAACATAAGGTAGCGCACGAAGAGTCGGAACTCGAGCAACTTGAGAGGAATGCAATACAACGTGAAGCTTCTGGCACTTTGGAAGACCACTGAAGTCACAGAACGCGTTCCGCTTTGAGGGTGACGTTGCGCTGTCACAGTTCAGCGCCAATCAACGATCGTGATGTTACATAATCGTGTCCGCATTAGGAGAGTGAGGTTCAAGAACGGCGTTCCACAAATGCCTCCGTAGAGTTATCTGTGAATTCGTTCAGAAGACACTAGCAAAATAAACGTTCCACTGGAACATGCTATGCACCCAGGGAGGAAGGCGAAGTGGAGCCACTCCGGATAATGAAGAGATCAGCAGAGGAAGTGGGACAGTCTCTCCACGGGCATATCACGTCTGCTTGAGCCTTGAGAGTAAATATGATTTACATGCAACGAGGAACGGGAGGTTACAGTCAAGACAAACCTGATGTAGTAATGATACGAACAAAGGCAAACACCGAGTTTCGGCAAGCGTGATCGTTGACATGCGCTGATATAGGGCAAAACATATGTTCTTTGGCTGCGACGGAAACGACGAGCATAGAGGAGGAGGATACTTTCGAGTGGCTCGTAACCTCGTGGTCAGGAGGCTAGGCACGACGTGTCCCGAAAAGGCGATTGCCACGGCGCAGCGAGTGTTTACGTCAGCGGGGGTTAACGGCGCCTAAATGGACGCCTGTGGGTGTGTTGGACTCTTTTGCTGATGTCCACCTCTCGCTGATTCTCCTCCTCTTCCTCCTCCCTCGAGTCGCCGCCGCCACACCCCCGACCCGTCGTAGCCAGTCGCCCGCCCATCGTTCGCTGCGTTCCCCGACGCCAGGGCAGATCGACGCTCAAGAGCATGACCTTGGCCTCCTCGGCCCTCCCATCCTCGAACAGCTAGCCAGTCTTTATTGTCCCCTGGACCCCCGTCTCCCGCCCTCCTCTTCCTCCTCCTCTGTCGCCTCTTCATCTTCATATCTACCTCACGCCATGCCGTCTCCTTCGCGCCGCCATCTACCTTTTATACCGCTCCCCACTGACGCCCCCTCACCTTCAACGTCTTCTCTACGAAAGCGCAAGAGCTCTGGTCTTCAACCTTCCTCCGCTCGCATTGCCCGACGTTCACCTCGACCGTTCGCGCTGCGGGATATCATTGCTGATGACGCCCAAGTCAGTGCGTATCGTTCCCGTCCCGTCTCCATGTTGCTCGTCGGGCTCCGCTGCCCGTGTGCCCGCTATATTTCGGTCTTTTTATCTGACCTCTCCTCTTCATTTTGCAGCGGCGGCCGAGAACACTTGCCAGGTCTTGTCTAGTAACGCTGTCATTTCATGTTTTCCCCTCAGCAATACGTCGATACCACAGCATGAAGTTGCCAGTTTTGTCTGTACGTCACCGATGAACCATTGCCCGTGGAGTGACTTTAACCCGAATATTCTTGTCGCAGGGAACAGCAGGCTACCTCAAATTACACAAACGAATCTGGTAAACGTCTATCTGCTCGATGCCGTATCGCAGACCGTCCTTCAGTCGTGGATAAACGAGACGAACCCTACTGGTCGGGCAGGGATCATCCGCTTCCCTGTCAACGACACTTGGTTTGGAACCCGGGGAGAGCAATGGGATGGCCAACCAACATCGTTCCTGTTCTATTGGATGATTACTCGAAGTGATGCCCAACTAGACTCCGGCATACCTCAGCCCATTTTCACCGCCGTTCGTGAGTACTTCTTGCATTTGATTGATGTCGCTCGTGGGACTCACGCATGGTCGTAGAAACCACCTTTGCGGACTCCGTTGCGGCTGCTATGTCTACATCTTCTGTCGCCGCGGCATCATCAAGATCTGCCGCTGCCGCTGCCGCGTCTTCTGCATCTGTTGCATCGTTATCATCAGTGTCTGCGGCCAGTTTGAGCTCCCTGACTGCATCGTCATCGGCGACCTCAAGTGCTGGTCCTGGCTCAGGCAATGTCCAGAATGATAGCGGTGGTTCCTCTTTCCCTCATTGGGCGATCGCCGTCATTGTGATACTTGGCGCACTCGCCTTGGTTGCAACTGGTATTCTTACGTTCTTCATTATGCGGCGGATACGCCGCCGCCGCGGCGCTTCGCTGTCTCACCGAGGCTCGATGGGCTCATCGACACCTATGATGGCCCACGCGCAAACCCAGAATACCCAGTCTCCTCTCCTTGGCGCGGCTGCGTTAGCGGCTGCGCGACCACACTCACCCGACGTGCACGACGGAGCGTCGACAATATCTCGTGGCAGCGACTCGGCACCGTTTTCCGGGGCTGATGCAGCCGTCATGGCGACTGCGTTCCGAGACATGTTGCGAAAACCCAATTTCCAAGATCAGACACTGGAGGAAGGAGGAAGTCCCGACGAGCTACCGGATGCGTTGATCAATCGCGAGCTGGCAGAGGAAGGAAGAGATATCAGAAGTGTAAGTTCGTCAAGAGGGGTGAAGGTAGAAACGTTAAATGGCGGTGAAGATACGGATACTGTGCAGGACCATCCTCATTAGATTTGGCCTGTGCTTGTTCTTTCTCTTCTCTCCCATACGTCTCTTTTACTTTACTTTCACACTTACCCATGGTCGGTGGTGCACGATTGATGTTGATTGCTCTCCTTTCACTTCTGCATTCAACCGCCGAACCCATCGACTTGATTATTAGTTATCCTTTTCTATAGCCCTTCCAAGGTTGTGCATTATTCCCCTTGGTCATCGTCCATCCCGTTTTCCTTTGGTTTCAAATTCTTTCCACTTGTCGTCACTTCGTTGTCTCGCTGTTCCAAATACCTACTGGACTTAATCTGACAAACCGTAGTTTTACTCAACTTCGTTTTCGTAGTTCACTGTGGACCGGGACTCGTTCGTCGTCGTCCCTCCCCCGCCTGCATTTCTGCCCGCCTCTCCTCCCGCTTTCCTCTTGCACCGTCGCGGCGAGGCGTTCACTCGTTCGTCCGTTGTCACCATCATCGTCCTCGCTGCTCCTTTGTTGCACAATCACCCGTGTACCTTCGACTTGGCTCTCGCGCGGGTTGTACGCAGTGCGGTGCGCGTTAGACATCCTAATGAGTACACGTTTTCCTTCCGTCCACCGCACCATTCACGGTAACAGCTCATCACCTGCTCTATGGCAATTGGCATCTGGCATTTGCCCTCTCCATTCCTACCCGACTCATCCTTGTTCCATTCTCGTACAACACCACCTACCAGCTTCCCATGCCATCCCCCCACCCTCATGTCCATATATGTCCTATCATCCTCATCCTCTTGTTACTCGTTATCGCATCCATCTCAACCTCGCCACCGCTCCCCAGACCCTGCCCCGGAACGCAAGCCCGTCCCCCCACAGCACCAACTCGTACCGTTCCGAGTACAACGGACGATATCACGCTCCTTATTTTTTTCCCTCTTCCTCGTGAACTCAAGGCATTTTTCTATTCTTTTCGCTTCTGCCTACCATGACTTTTAGATACCACACCCTAACAACGCTTTTTACCTACTGGGACTCTAAGTACTGTAGCTGGTTTTTCTTTTTTTTTTGTTCAGGGGTACATGGTTGGGAAAACAGTCAAGCTTCGTCCTCTCCGATGCCCAAAAAACCATTTGTATAACTCGTCCAGAACGTTCCGTTGTGCGGTGTTCAATGTTCGTTAGGCTCGAGAGGGGAAGAAGAATCGGATTTTTGTTTCCGCGGCGTTAGAAAGGCATGGCCCTCCTGGGCTCTGGAGGAGTTGTGGCAAACGATTAGAGGAGGGAGCGCATGCATATGCGCCTTGCGCCGCCGATTGATACAGTAGGATCGCATCTATACATAAGTTACAGCACACACTGGAGGATAGGGACAGAGAGGGCCGAGACCGACATTACGGGTAGTACATAAGACTGAGAGGAGTCAATAACAGGTATATCAGGCAAGGTCACCAAAAGAAATACTGCCGGGCCCGCCACCGACCCAGGAACGACGATCATGAAAGGCACGAATGTCAACCTCGACGCAATATTAATGTGGACTCGGGTTCGCGTGAGGTCACCCACGCGACACGCGCGACCGAACGCAAATGAAAAAGATGATCTCGTACATTTCCAGCATACATACATTTGCGCTCACGAGGACGCGACTCGCCATACCAAACCTCAACTCAGCTCGAAACGGAAGAGATTCAAGAAGACCGACGCGATCACAACTTCGCCTTGGGCTGACTCTGACCGTCCTTAGCAGCCTCAGCCTTCGCAGCCCTCTCCATCATCTCCTTGATCTCCGTCGCCGCCTCCGCAAGGTAATGCTTCAACTCCTTCGTCTGTCTCTTCATACTCGTGATCGTCCACCGAATATGATTATCCCCAATCGAATACGACAGGCCGTACCCGTCCGGCACGACCTCGCCGTAGCCCCAGCCGTCGAGGTACGGCGACGAGAGGTTCGATGTGGACAGCTCCCAGTGGTTCGTCCGCGAGAACGCGGGGTCGGTGTAGACTTCTGGAACGGGCTCGTCGGGCTGCAGCATCCGTTTCAGACCGAAGAAGTGCCGGTCAACGCCTTGGCCGTCGGCGGCCCAGGCGGCGTACTGCAGGTGGCGGGCGACGGCGCGGCGGAAGAGGGTAGCGCGGTGTGTGTCCTGATGACAAGGAAAGCCAAGATCAGTCTATGGTTCAAGTGAAAAAGAGAGGGTGATATAAGGACGCACAGATTGTTTAGGGTCAAGCATAGCTTCCGCAAACGCCTTGCTCTCATTACTCGCGCTTCGGATCACCTCTGTCCGTCCCAGCTGGTATTTACGCGTCTGTGCACTCTCGTAGCATACACCCGGACGACCGAACATTTTATGGAACGCAAGCTGCTTAGTGAGCTGGGCCCACGCGTCGGGGGAGGCTTTGAACTTCTTGATGTGCTCCTTGCCGTACCCCTCGTAGTGCAATACCTACATCCCGAATCAGAAAAGAGTGCGCGTGATAGGAAGGTGTAGGAGGCTCACCTCCATGTCGTGCGCGCCAACAAGCTTCTCGAACTCTGCCTCCGAAGCCTTTATGTTTCTTTCTGTCTTGATGTCCACTATGAAATGGAGCTCGGCAGGGGGAGGGAGGCTCTTGCCAGTTTCTTGTGTACGTTCTGGACCCAAAGATGCCTTGCCTTGCGCCAACGAACCCATGATGAACTCGGTCATACGGAGGGTAGGTGTGCCGTCCATGCAGGAGTGCTCGCCGAGGAAACCGGACTTGCCGTTCTCGAAGACAATCACTGAACACGCGCGAGCCGAATGTTAGAAAAAGATAATCTTTGAAAAGTGAGGCCGGGACGTACATTGGTGTTTGTCGTAGAAACGATTTCTACCATCACCTACCCAGCATCCCCAGCTGACTTCTTCACGCGTGACGGGGGAGTAGTCGTCTAAGCACACGAGGAGCATGGCAGATTCGATCGCTTCTAATGTCTTCGCGTTTCCCGCTGAAATGGCGATCAGGTCCGCACGAGTCTTCGAGGATGAGACGCGTACATCAGCACAATACTCAACAAACATATGAACGAACAAACTCACCTGAGTCCAAGTATCACGGTTGTCACTCGTCAACGCGCCCACAGGTGTTCCTTTCTCGTTGCCTGCCAACGCAATTATTCTCTCAATCTGGACTTCCAACTCGGCGGCACTCAGTTCACTTCCATCTTCGTTCGCGAGGTCGACTTGGTAGAACTTGTTCTTGCGTATGAAGACGACGTGGTTATGTTCTGCGGGGTTGAATTTGTGGGCAATGTCGGAAGGTTTTGTGGGGTAACGGGAGGAATGGAAGCTGCAGAGTTTACTACCATTAGGTTTATGCGATCTATGAAAGTGTCATCAAATGCTTACAGCCATTTGTACGAGCTCATAGCCAGCGGCGCACCACGAACCTTCTCCGGTTCCAGTTGTTTGCTACAAATACCAAGTCAGCATGCATACCATCCACTAAGTCACGTCTTGACACACACCTCTCGACCAAAGCTCTGAATGGCAACATCGCCTTCAACAGCGTCGCCGCCCTCTTCGCCTGGCTCGGCCTCGTCTTGTCATCCACATGCACGTAGTAATAGCTAACATTCACCACCACCGAATCCCGATACCCCATATACGCCACGTCGTTCCACCACTCGGACAGCCAACTCGCCATCCCCGGCTCACCCGCCCTTGCCTCCAACCTCTTCTGCAGCACCTTCGCCTGATCGGAGCGCAGGAACGTCTGCACGACGTTCGTGGTGGTGGAGAACTCTGCGGGCGTCAAGTGTGGCTGGACGGACTCGAGGTACTTGGCTGCTGTGGACGCGAGCGAGGGCACGGGAAGCCGCGGGAGGGAGGCCTCGTATGCGAGCATAGGGCCTTGGCTGGGGTCGGCGACGTACCCTGGTGGCACGTCGTTGCGACGCGGAGCGGACGTGCGGAGGTTGCGGGAGGGTGACATGATGGGTTTGGAAGACTAGGGGGACGTGTGTAAGCGTACTGGGTCTTTGGCCACCAATTCCACGACGGAGTGTGTGCGAGAGGTTTGTGTAGCAGTGAGTGCACGCTTGAACTCAGGTGCACTGTGTACGGGACTCCGTGCTGGACTCCCGCCCGCAAAAATAACCCATCCAACTGCCCCCATCGCCCAGCCACGCCAATTCAATCGTCCATCCCAGTACACGCTACCACAGCCCCTCTAGACAGTCCCAGATGCGCGCAACAACCGCCGATAGATGCAGTTCCAGTTGATGCTACTTCCAACTGTTGCCAAACAACTCGAAATGAACTCACCGACACCTGGAGCACACGCGAAACACCAGTTTTTCGTGCAGACAACCGAAGCATAACCCAAGCGTTCAATACGTGTCGATTCTGCGGGCGCGGCAGCGTGCAAGAGATGGGGGGTCTCGAGCAAACCGGTTTGGAATCAGAATTGTTTACAAGTACGGGTCGGACGCGGTACTTGTGACTTTGACCGGAGATAGAGAGGCCAAGCTAGAGTCGATCTCGGACCGTACAGAGTCCACTTTGCATGTAGCTCTGGTGAACGTTGAAGGAGTGCAGAGACCAGAGGAGGGAGGGTGATGGTTGGAGAGCAAGTTGGTACACTTAGACTTGGCGAGGTACTTGAGACACGGACCGTGTTTGGTCCATGTGATATATTTAGCCGGCAATGGGACACCTTGCTCGCCGTTGCTTATGGCGAGCACGATACGCGAAATAGCCATCAACGGACGGGTTGGAGGGATGAGGGGAAGATCCGGGGAAGATCAGAGTGCGGGGTAGCGTATAAGTCATCGAGAAGGACTCATCGAAGAGACAACCAACCCTTCGACTTCTACAGGTTCATATACATACAGCAGCAAATCGAATAGAATATCGATACATACATCCGTGTATACAACACTATCCACGTCGGAGATCAACACAGAGAATTCGATACTTGTTGCACCAATTTCTGCACGTCTGGGTTCTGCACGCCACCTTCTCCGCATCCGCCCTTGGCCAACTTGCTCAGAAGCGTATCTTTAGCCTGAAGAACCTCCAGAAGAGGCGCGAGCTGCGCCTCGTATACGGGAGAGAACCGAAGGAGGAAAGCAAGCGATGCCGTCAGACGATGCACTGTTCACAACTGAACATCAGCACACTGATTCCACGAAAGATCAACACAAGCCGCGGCAAACGCACCGATATCCTCGCTCTTAACTTCGTTCGCGATCGCCTCTAACACCGCACTCACCAACTCCACCTCCCACTCTCCTTCCTCATCTCCAGCTGGGAAAGGTCCATACCGCGCTTTGACCGCTTCGATTCGCCCCTTCTGCAAGAACGCAGCAACGTTGAATGCCAGGCTTGCAGCGGCGGTGCGCACGCTAGCGTCGGCGTGCAATAGGCTCGTGACGAGTAAAGTCGTCACTGTTGTGCGTTTGATGGAGAGAATGGACCTGGCTAACGCGTCGTTGGAGAACGCATTTGAGAATAGGCGGAGCGTGGTGAGGATGTACGGTCGTGAAGCGGTTTGTGCGTCCGGATTTGAGAGTGCCGTCAAAGCTTTTAGCAGGATGGCTTGGATCGGATCAGCGGATGTCCCAGCAGACGTTGCACACCAGTTGCTGACCGTCTCGTCTAGAAGAGCCAGGCGCCACATGTCGATCAATGGGAAAAGCTGAGTGGGTGGCAGAGCGTTCATAAGGATCTTCGTAACTTCTGCCCATTTGGTCAAGAGCTGCGGCGTCGGAACGGGTTTGGTCTTCGCGGTGGATGCGAAGCGACCCTTCAAGTAGGCCATGAATTCTGTGCAAATGGTTTGCTTGATGGAAGCTGCTTGGGGTATTGAGGACGCGGATGCATCGACGAATGAAGCAAACTTGGTTGAGACGGCATCCAACGCGGGTACTTGGGCAAAGAGGATGGGGTTGGTGGAGACTTTGTCCAGTGATGGTATCGTCAACTTGGTATGGGCGTGGGCTAGTGACTCCATTTCAGCACCGTGTCAACAGTTCAGAATGTGAATACACACGCGGAAATGCATCCCACAATAATAGGTCTACTTGGGACCTGAACTCAGCCTGATCTGCACCCTTCAATTCATGTGTCTGAGAGCATATCGTTAGTGTCCGACATTATCATTTGTAGATTTGAAGAGACCTTGCTGCCGTCCTTGAAGAAGATGAATGTTGGTGTTACCCTAACACCATATTCACCTCCAACTGAATTACCCATATCCAGATCTATCTTGACAAACGCAACTCCCGCTCCACCAACGCCACCCGTCTTCGTTCGTTCATGTGCAAGTTGTTCAAACACAGGCTCGATCATATGACAAGGGCCACAGGTCGCCGACGTGAAGAACGCAACAACGGCTTTGTGAGTCTTCAATACGCTATGAAACGATGCGCTGTTAGTGCAGATGTGTATGGGCGAAGCGAGAGGTTGTGTGAAGGGTGTGGATGTGCCAATTGCGCCTCGAAATGTCGACCCTGAACCCGACCCTGAAGAAACATTGGACATGGCTTGTGACGCAACAGCTTGGAGAAGCGTCGCAGCCAAGTCCGGGTTGGGTGACGCGGCGGCTTGTCGGGATGGCTGTATCGTAGCTGGCGTCGGTGCAGCGCCTGGGGCCGTTCTGCGATACATGTTGTCTATGGTGGGTCGGAGGGCAGCACCAAAGGGTGTTGACAGGAAGTCGGAAGGAAGGTCTTCACACACAGATGAGATACTGAAGCTGATATTGAAGACTTGGAAGAGACGTACCGGATATCCATGCGGGTATCGAGCCTCCAGTCAGAAACCCGATACAGTCGTTGGTAAAAGAGTTGCAATTGAAATCGAGAAGATGATACTGTGGAAGCAACGAATCGAATGTTAATACTGGCATATTTTGAGGAGGCGGATCGGACGTACTTTGTCCGCGGTATAGTGGTCTCGCATCTCATCTAAGTACTCCTTAAAAGTCTCCTGATCTAAGGCGGTTTCGCCCATATCTAAGGTATGCAACGGTCGTCCATGCTGATCCAAATGTCAATTGGACTTCGACAAACAAATATGCAAAGGAGAAGTCCTCACATGAGACTGTCCGGGATGGGTAATACTTATTCCCTGGCCATAAAAGACCTCCTGACTAAAAACAACTACAGATGTATGCCTGTGCTTCAGAGCATCGATCAGAAAACACATAAGGATGTGAATTTCTTGGAGACAGACCAAATGCCGTCGATCTGTTTTCCGGTCAACTGGAGTGAGAGTTGTTTGGCGAGGCCATTACTGAGATCGTAAACGTAGAGTTGGACTGGACTGGACATGGTTGTTGTTGGACGAAGAGATGAAAGTGACTGCATTCACTAGCCTGCTATGTATACGTGCGACGCGTCATTGATCGAGCGCTCTGATGGATGAGTCATGGAAATGTCGTAAGATTCTATCGTACCTACCATCACGCAGACGCAGGTTCTCGCATGCGGATACTTCGGAAAGAACTGAACAAGACCGAGGAATCAGTAGCAATCAACAAAAGCACAATCACCTCAAGATACGCCTCGTTCATTTCTGCAAAGTCTCTCGTCAAGTTAGCCATATAGAGATTCATTTTCACAATGAGTTCGAGGTTCGATCCAGAGGCTTTCAACACGGTCCGTATGTTCTCCAAGGCCGTACGCTGGTGGTCCCGATTAGAGGATGATGTTACGGTGAATGGACACACGAACCGTTTGTGGTTTTATGCCCCAAGGCGCGATTTTATACTCCCTGGCGCATCCGATGCTGCCTGACACGTACACTTTGTTGTCAGATTTGTAAGCGTGTGCTGTGGTGAGTTCAATTTCAAGCGTTTGGACGACCAACTGTCTTGCTCACCGAATACTGGCAGGCAGGGAACAGCGTCCGGACTCACAACTGTTTCTTTAACCATCTTTGCTGGAGACAAGAGATTTCCAACGTGATTAGAGGGAGAAGCTCAAGATATATCTCGGGAGATGGCATGTGGTCCAGACTCAGATTGAGAGCGGTATCGGCGAGACGTTCATACCGGGTGAGTGGTTGCAACGAATCTTAGGCCATTCATAAGCTCATATACACGACCCTGTCATCGTAGGTTCTTGGGGCGTTCCTTCCGGGTCATGGGCGACAGAGTCGCCGCAGTCCGACATTGTAGGAGTTCAGAACGTTCAGACCGCGCGATACCCTCAACCTAGATGTCGAGCCACACCCTGCAATGATCATTTGGGTTGCACAGACGCAGGCTAGCGGTTACGTTGTTTTCTGTGCGGACTCGCACCACTGTGACGACCGACGTCCGCTCTTGACATACAAGGTGGTGTCTTTCACAGGGGTGCATATGCTTTCGGCAACTTCCGGCGGCATGCTACTTGAACTTGGACCCCCCTAAGTCGACTCTTTCTTTATACCATCACACAGTGCATTCACTTGCCCTTCAGTATCTCACGCAGAACGTTCGATTAACCCTCATACCGGTCGCGCAAAATGGACGGCGACCTTGCGACGGAGCTGCGACTCAGCATCTGCCAGTATCTCTCTGGCGAGAAGGCAACACTTCAAAACCTTTCCCTCGTCTCTCGTAACTGGCTTGCCCCCGCGCAGGCCTGCATGTTCGAGAAGATCGGTGCATGTGTCTTATTTCCCTCCAAGGACGATAACACGCATTCTCCTGCGGGGCTATCTCGTTTCTTCCGCTCCTCGCCTCATCTAGCGACGTACGTGCGTGAAGTACAGATCGTCGGCGCGTACTCATTGATAACTTGCGGTTTCGGCGCCTTGTATCCGCTCTTGAACGTGGAAGATATATTTGAGGTGGTGTCCGTCATTCCGAACTTGCACATCTTGACCATCCGCACATGTGAGGTCAACGCTGGTCCTTCTAAGGGCCTTATTGACCCGACCAAGCGATGCTTATCCGTGCGCGACTTGTCGCTCTTGCGCATTGGCGTTAACGATTTTTCCCTTTGGTTGCTTTTGGATCGCTTCAATGTCGTCAATCTCTATGTCGATGGGACGACCATCTACGGTTCGAAGGATACAATCAAACTTAGCCCGAGCTATTCAGTGGCAACCCGTACGCTAGATCTTTCGGCGGTTGAATATTATCAGTCGCATCCCACGCCCCTCTCCGCCGACGTTATCCTCTCCGTCCCGGACAGCTTGAAGAATTTTGGAATCTCATGTAACCTCAAGGAAGCCAAGGAGGTGGAGACGATCTGTGTTTTCTTGGAGACGAGCGTGCCGAATCTTGAGCATCTCTGCCTGGACTACACGGGTATTGCTACTGAGAAAATAGCTCGAAGGTGGCGCAAATCGGTCAAGATACCCAAAGAGGGTACGTCGTTCTATGTTCTCGTTGTGTATTCCATGCTCACAATTTAGCACAGCCCCGCTTCGAGGTAAATGTAGGGATGGATTCGGTTGCATGTACCCTGAGTGCACGCGAATCCCCCGCCTCGCCAAGAGTTGTCCATCCCTCAAGACTCTCACATTCACGCTGTCCGTCGCCGAAGAAACAGAAGACACAACCACTGATGCCTTCGTACGATGGGGATATGCCCTGCGTGTGCTCGCCGCCGCACCACGCTCGCTGACCTCGCTCACTGTTGGCCTAGAGCTCTATGGCGACGGCATCAACATGCGATCTCACAACACACTCAACTTTGTGGATTGGGAGAAATGGGACGCGGTGCTACGCGAGTTTGCAGAGCTCGAACATGTGGAGTTCGTGCTCCTTGACCGGTCTCTTACTACACTTAATTGCCCGGCTTCAAGAAGGATTACGCGGAGGTGGAATTTGCTGGGACCGGAAGAGCCACCGCGGAAGGGGCTCAGACGAGTGAATGAGATAGAAAGTGTGGATCAATTTTTAAAGACACTCCTCTCCAAATTGGCTCTTGTGAGGCGCCCACTTGCGCGAGGGTCTTGCCGTGATTGACAACTCCTCTTTTACCACCATGACGCGGGAAACATACCACTGTACGAAATTATGTTGCCAACCATGTAATTGAGTGCAAAGCGCACACAGACGGGTATATTGTTACAAAGGGTGAAATGGTATACATACCTGTAGTAGCTACAATTGAGCGAAGTTCAACCTTTCTCCCCTCGACGACACGTCTCTCTCAGTCCATATTCCCACACACACATTCCTCGCAATCGCAGTCAAGCTGCGCCCCAATGCTCTTCATGAATCGCCCATACGAGATCTCCGGACACAGAATCGCCACCTCCCTCAACTTCTCCAAGATCCTCCATTCCGCCTCCACGAGCGTCCCCTTTGTCAAGAGACAGTCCTCCTGGAACGCCACGCCCGACCATACGAAGTACTGCCGCAGAGGCACCATCCAGTCGTCAATGATGTCGTCGTATTCCGCATGCGCACCGCAGAAGAATTTTGCGTAGAAATAGTGCCACCGTCCCTCGTCGCTGTCGTCCAAGGCGGTGAGGAAGTCGGCCTTGGATAAACCGACTTTGAGGGCATCCCGACGCGCCCAAGGTCGCACCTCGCCGTATGTCCCGTCTTCGGGGTTGTGCACCGCACAGTGCGTGACGAGGAGGTAGAAGAAAGATTCGAGGTCGTGCCTGTAGGTGTGCACAGGAACGTAGTTCTTTGAAAGGAGCTCGCAGGAGACGAATAGATTGTCACCACCGTGGTTGGCTTTGAAGGTCGGTACCTCCGCGCCTCTCGCGCCATGATCAACGATACGACGAAGGGTAGACTCCTCTCTGTCTAAGTCCTCTTGGATGTCGGCCCTGGGTCGTGCTTTGTCGAAGTTACAAAGAACGCCGACAACGCGGTCGTCACGGATGTAGTACTTGATGCTGTCGGAAGTGATGTTCCTATGAAGCACAGCGGCGTATTGCCAAACCCAATGGTGCGCTAAGAACTGTATTCAGCAAGGAACGGCAAGCATCAAGACAAGGGAGACTCACCTCGCAGTCCATCGACGACCACTTGTTTGAAATCCGCACCTGTGGCGAGGGAAGCGATGGGCTGATAATCAACCAGCACCATAGAACGGAACACGCGCGTGAAAGCTCCCTCAACTTCACCCAAGAACGCTCTCGGGAGTCCAGCAGTGCTGTCCAATGCGCTCGCGGAGCAAATGAGCTCGACGATATGATTGAGTGCCTTTAGTTTCTTCTCCCTCAATGTGGCCCGTACGTCAACGATGGTCTCGTCCTCTGCGACATGAGTACTGTCTTCCCAGCCGTATGTGTAAACAAGGTCGGTTTCGGGGGATAAGGCAGGCGCATTATCGCATTTGAGAGCACGGACGGGGATAATAGCGTTCCAGCGTGCCACTGCGTCACCAGCGTACGTGACCTTCCGCCCGCTAGAGTCGCTGGTGTCAACGACAAACCGCCATGGCCCGGATACACGCCTATCAGCGTCGAACGCAAGAGGAATCTTGATCTTCGACCCCTCCACCTCGATCTCTCCTTTGTTTTCGAGGATATGGAGGGAGGGTAAGAACCCAAGTGCGGTGGAGTGTGCGCTTGAGATCGCCGCGACGACAAGGACGAGCAAGTCGGGTCTCTCCATGAAGTCGAAGCTTTGGGACTTGATGAGGCCGGAGTGGTCACCGTAATACAACGTTACAGTGGTGTTGTGAATGTCGACCCCACTTGCGAAAGAGCGCATGCCGTTATGGAGTAAGGAGAAGATGTGTTGAGCTGCGTCCAACTCGTCGTCGCTGAGGGGCTCGAGGTCTGCTTTGCGATGTATAGTGTCGACGTCCATTGACTCTGGAGCCAGCAGGTTGACGCGCTTGCGTGGTGATGTTTTGAAAGGGATGTAGTTTGGAGACTTGTCGTAGCAGAAGACGGATGGTGGCGAACACGAGAATTGAGGAAGGCACTGTGATCACAGTGTCTTGATCAGTAAGAGAAAGGATACGTGTTCATTCAGCATACCTTGTATTGCCCAACCTCGACAACGACGTTGTTCTTCACGTCACCAGCCAACAAGTCTTTCTTAGTGACATGTATGAAAGTGCCGACCATATCCCATTCGTCGTCCCACTGAGGGCTGAACACTACGGCAGGCATATCTCGTTGTCCTTCCTCATTCTGTCCATCTTGCGCATCCCTAGAATAGAATTGGCCATGTGGAAGTCCGTCTGCGGGCAGCTCGAGCTGCGCACGGACGTCAGAGACAATGGCCAGAATAACCGCGCTGCTCTTGAGGAACCCGGGAAAGTCGTTGAGGCTGAGACTGTGCGCGTACTTGTTGAGAAAAGATGCTCGGATGGTGATGCTGGACGATGCTTGGGACTGGGAAGGGGAAGGGGAGAGGGAGGAGGAGGACGCAGTACAGCTGCGGATCATGCTTTGGTCAAAGCCCCAAACGTAGTAAATGAACTCGGGGACGTCTATATCGCGAATTATTTTGCCTTGAAGACGTCGACGAATGGATGGCTGATTGGGCTTTGTGTGATCCTGGCTGAGTGGGAGTTGTACGTCAGGCACAGTACCGAGGATGGGCGTGGATGGGGAGGTTGGGCCACTGGATACGGGAGTTTCGGTGGCAATGGTGAGAGAAGACATGATGTGAAAGGGAGAAGGGTGTGAAAGGAGACGCAAAACGCGTTTATAACACTCCAGAAAGGAGAGGACAAGCGGATGGTCAAAGAGCACGGTGCTAAGGAAACCTGAATACGACAATGGCCACCAGACAACGTGACCGTGAGTCGGATGCCAACTATGGGCATTGTTTGGTCTTTGTATATGGTGTGGACCCACACAACAGTGTATGGCGCTCGTTTTCCGGCCACAACAAATTGTCATCTACAACGAGCATCATATTAGCGACATTCTGTGGCCAGTGAGTATAGAGACTCGTCGTACCTCCTTGAGTGGCAATTTCTTATTCTTCTTTGTTCGTTGCTATGTCATAAACAAAGGGCGAGACGTCTTGAACGTGCGATGGCCAAAGTGCCTCTGGGCGAACGATGGTAAGGGCGACACTCTTTATGCTCAATTGACTGGCTGAGGTACCTAAAGCGTGGCTCAAAGACGTGATGATGTCAGTCTTGCCTGGTCTCTGCGCAACGTGAGATCCTGAGTGGCAAAAAGACACTCCGCGCGCGGCCAAATGAGCGCGATCTGACACCAGCTCGAGGAAGTAAGTCCCGATCGCAGGGCTTCACTTTCACACCTGCTACAAAAGCATGGGTCATAGTGTTTTTCGAAACCTCGGCCGCACCAGTGGCCTTTTAAACATAACAAGTGTGAGCAGCGTGTCTTTCTATTGTCTAACGCGCCACTTACAATAGTCTACATAGGGATGCATCTTACAAAAGGACGGGGACCTTGCAACGATCGCCGAAGGACAATGTCGTGCATCTCCCTGTCTACGCACAGAGAGTGCTCGTCACTTCTCCATCATCTTGCATCGGATGCTTGTATGCGACGGAAAGACCTGTGCGGTCCGAAACGGGCTCACTCACACCGTCACAACTGGTGCTCGCGTACTCGTTATCAAGCAGGATGCGACGTTTCGATATGAGATATGAGGCAACCACCAGAGTCCTCGGCTTAGAATCACATATCGCAACGTACCTCCGCCGGGTTGCTCATGGTCCTCGCTGGTTTCTACGCTGGTGTCCTTATTCTCGGTCTGAGGGGAAGGCCTGCGTTGTCTGACCTTGCTTCAGGTTGAATCGCGAGGATCTCCATTACGCGTGGTGAAATTCGCAACACAAACAGCAACGCTGCTCGCCTAGAATGCTGTTTGTATTGTTGACCCCAACAAGAACATGAAAGTACTCACGTACAGGCTTCATTCGACAAGCTCCCTTCACATCCAATAATTCCATCGCATCTCTGTATCGTGCTGCATGCATATGGATCTTTTGAACCACAAGCATGTGTAACGACCTGTTCTTGTTGTTGCCAGCGGCGCCATCGGAGTCGGAGTCTGCAGTATGGGCGCAATCACGAAATGTAAGCAAAGGAGGGGTCCCGTTTAAACATCGGAGAGAACATTGTCAAGAAGTCAAGACTAGGATAACAGACGAGGGGTGAACATGGCAGCACAGTGTCAAGACTCGGACAGCTCAGGACTCGGAGGAAAGACGAGTTTGGGTATACCAGACTCCCGGCCAGACTGACGCACACAACTACGTTGGTGCGATCTACGATCTCCGATCACAACTCTATTTTGGGCCCTGGCCATTGCTTGGCCACGCCAACAACCGTGACCGACCGGTGACATCTCATTATGTTCAAGGTGCATGTAAAGATTGAACTATCATAAACTCGTACTGTAAGGAGATCCTACATACACATAGTGTTAACACTTCCTATTTGCCGTGAATACTTCAAGTCCTTCAAAAATTATTACCACACGGTCAGCGAAACGGGGAGCTGGAGGCCGCGGTCCAGGCAATGGCAAGCATTCGATACGAGACAGGCTGACGCATTCGGGTGGATTTAGAACTGGGCGACACCGCCAGTGCATATACATGTCCTGAAAATGGAGGCGTTATGCCGTCGTCAGCTTTGCAACTAGTAGACCGGAGGGTCAGCCTTCCGCGTCGTGAACCGCACGTTGGAATACGAACTGAGGTGTAAGCCACTGCGGCTCCCGAATGGTTGGGTGAGTTCTCAACCCGACTGGAACAGTCAGTAAATAATAGGTATACATGAAAGGAGGCGGGAGGCGATTGCAGCATGCCTGTTGAGTTTGAATCCAGACCAAGGTGCCAGCTATCCGATCCGCATCAGTCGCTGCAATGCGCATTGGGGGGAAATGGACCAAGGAGTTTCCAACAAGACTGCAGTTGTCAGCATGTGAACAGCTCACAAATGGAGGCGCACACCTTCGTCGGGTTTGCAATCAGACTTTGTTGCCGCCTGCAGCGGTCCGTGGTGTGGATCGCAATTGTGAGGCGCACATTGGGAAACGGACTGAGGATATCCAGTGCTGTGGCTCACGCACAGGTTCGATGACGGTAAGTGTCAGCACCTTTTCATAGATAGCGGCGTACGTCGTTCTCGGGTTTCAATTCACACCGGATCATTAGTCGTCCCCAGCCCCAGACCAAATATTTAAATACGGCAACTGTGAGGGGCTCATTTGGAAACGGACTGAGAGTGTGTCAAGCCCAGTACTGCGAGCCGCCGCTCACGCATACTAGGTCGGGTTCTAAATTCAAATGAATTGTAAGCATTATCTCAACGGACGTCAACACGAACGCGACGCACAAGCCACGGCCCAACTGTCTACTCAGTTTGAGAAAGCCTCAGCCTCAGAAAGGTGCCGGACTCGGAGATCCGAGTCTTTGCTGGTGGGTTTAGACTGTGGTTTGTGACGAACCGTACGGGTTGATTCCTGGATGAGCTGCCAGTGACACACTGGCAATTCAGGGAGGTTCGGACCTAAATCAAACTGTCAGCACAATAATATACATAAAAGAAAGCGGAGGCGTACGACCAAGCTGAGGTTAGTATCGGGATCGTGTAATGTGTATCAGGAAACAAACTGAAGGTGTAAGCCGCTGTGGCTTCCGCATAGGTCTGATTTCGAATAAAACTGTGACTGCCAGCAGAAGCACAGAGACGTACTGTACGTCTTTGGTCGAATCTGCAACCAGACCAGGATGCCAGCGGCCGCCGCAGTCGATATACCACAATCGGGCTAACGCACATTATGAAACAAACTGAGGATATCTTTGTCGAGTTTTGCAACCAGACCGCCGCTTCCCGTGTGTGGTCCGCGTGCGCCGCGCATTCAGATTTGGACTGAGGGTATGTCAACGCAACGGCGTGGGTTGGTTTCAAACGAGACTGTAACTGTTAGCCTAACTTCATCGACTCGGACGAGGCGCCGCGCATTCTCGTCGAATTTGCAACTAGACTGGAGGGTTGGCCGACATGCCACTGGCAGTGCGTCAGCCGTGCCGGTGTTAGGAAACGGACTGAGGGCTTGCGGGTCACGCGTTGCTCGGGTTCTAATTCAGACAAAAGTGATAAGTGTCAGAAAAATTAAGTTCTACGTCTCAAACGGAAGACGCACAGCAGAGCAGAGCATGACCCTGAATCGAACGCAGTAGCTTCAACAATGAGTGGCAGTCTTATAAACTGAGGCGTGCCATGTCGGAGTCGGACTCTGGAGGACCTAACGGATGCGATGGGATTTGGAACTGGACCAGACCGTCGGCACGACATAGTCAGTATACATGCGACAGAAGCAGAAGCATACCATCAGAGTGCCAGCCGCCGTTGTCATCGTAATGCTTCACCACGTTGGGAAACGAACCGAGGTGTAAGCCGCTGCAAGTCAAGGGTGACCGATGACCGGTGGTGTTTCGAAGCGGACTGAGATGGTCAGCATACTCACAGGTGCCTGGTGGAGGCGTACATGTTTGTTGGATTTGCAACCCCGACCAAGGTATCAGCCGCTGCAGCCGCGGTAGTCGGACTGAAGATGCGGCACACGCACACGTCGGATTCTAAAGCAAACTGTGATCGTCAGCACAAATTCACAGATGGAGGCGTACATCGGATTCGTGACCAAACCACAGTGTCATATCTGGAAACGGACTGCCAGTGAAGTGAAAGCCGCGCGTGAAGGGGTGAATTTCAAAGGAAAGCAAACTGGGGCGGTCAGTCCAAAGCTTGAGTCACCGCCGGGTCCGGGAGGCATACATGTTTGGTGGGTTTGCAACCCAGACGGAGCCCCGCGCCAGTACTAGTGTGCCAATGCAGATTGGGAAACGGAGTGGGTAGCGCGCGCACAGGTCGAATATTGAATATTGAATTCTAATTCACACCGGAATGGTCAGCCAAAACAATCCAATATTCAATATTAATGGCTCGTCGGATTTGCAATCAGATGAAGGCGGGAGCCATCCCGCGCTGGCCGTATCGCGGTATTGAGAAGCGGGACTGTGAGCCGCGGTGTAAGTAGTAAGTAGTAAGTAAGTAGTGGCTCACACCCGAGTCCAGTTTCATACGAGGCGTACGCGACCGTGACATTTGCAACCAGACTGGAGGCGAGCCGTCCGTTGTGGTCGATATCGCGGACACTGAGCCGCGGGGGTCGGGCTGTAAACGTCACGCGTCAGCCTGGTATGCTTATTCAGATGGAGGCGTACGCCTCTGTCGAGTTGTGTGGTTCACGCAACGCAATATTATTTAATATTGGGTACTGGACTGGTACGCATAGGTCGAGTTCTAAACCAAACGGCCTCGTCAGCGTAGGAACGCAATGGTAGGATACCAGCCCGCACCGCACGTACCGCGACAAACACCGAACTCGCGCGGCTCACCACATTGAGATCCAGACCACGGTGGACGACCAACCTGCACAGAAGGCCAGGCGGAAAGTGCGTGTATATTCTTCCATTCCACGTCTGTGATAAGAGGGGTGTGTACCACATGTATGAGAGGTACACGGCCTGTCTGTCATCTTCACGCGAAGAGAAGAAGTCTAGAAGTGGTCCCTCTTCCATGACACTTATGAGTAAGCAACTGCAACTGTGAAAGCTGGAGAACTTGACCAGCGTGTCCTGAGCCGGTCTAGATCAAAATCGACTCGGAGGAACGCACACGGCGAGTCATGGCATGTCTGAATGAAGCTGCGGCGTACAAGCAGGCACGTCTCTAACTGAACTGGAGTGTCAGCACCGCGACAAGTCAAGACAAGACAGGCTACATACGTCGAAATGGAGGCTCAGATTCAGTACTCAGTACTCAGTCTTCAACCCGTCAGCCACCGGCGAACGACCAAGGTCGACGGCGTGGTAGAAGCACCTTCCGCACCGTTGCAGGGAACCAGAACGCGTCGGCATTCAAGCTCACCTCACACAACGCACGGACAGAGACCGGAATGAAGACGTCGATCGTTACAGTTTGAGAGGGTGTCGCCCGGAAAGGGTTACATGCGCGTATATATCCCCGACGCGAGATGCTGCAGAAGGCGGGGCGACGCGACGGCATTCAAGACCTCGGAACCTAGGAAGCAGATCAGTAAAACGCCAAATTGTGATATATGCTGCGTAGTGTGTTGGTTGCGACGACGGTTCTTGGATGATGGAGGAAGAGATAGTTGTGCTTCAGGCTCATGCGAGGGCAAAAAGTCTTCGGTATCGATGCGGCGGAAGCCGTAATCTCCGGAAGAACCACCAAGTAAGAGTGAAACTGTTGACAAACGTAACATACCGTAAGATTTTGACGAGCTCAGGGCTATTAGTGCAGTAAGACGGGGCTTCCTCCGTCAATAGATGACGTTGACGATCTACGCGTTGCGGCTCATCCGATCTGACGGTAACAGGGTTCATGTGAGAAGCAAACGTATGTACTCTCTGGTGCAGAAAATGAAATGAGGCGAACTTGAACACGAACCCCGAGCGGTCAATTCATAAAGCGAGGATCCCAGTTGGACCACGGAATGCAGGTGAAGTTTATCTTGCGTCAAACGCCGCCCTGGATAGCAATGGGGAGACTTGAAGCACGAGGATCAGAGCGAGAAGAAGCCGACGCGACCTCGGAATGAGTAGAGATGGCGTTATCCGCGGTGGTCAGCTGACGCGGTGGATGGTGAGCATGAGGGTGGTGGGGGTGAGAGAGGAGGGCCGAAAGGGGAGGCAGTGTGAGACTGGGGGGTCGTTGAACGCACAGTGCGGCGATAGGCTGAGTCCGAGCACGACCTGTTTCAATTGGCAGCGTCAAGTTCCTCAAATGAAAAGAATATATGAAAATGCGGAATTCTCAGCTGGCGTTCCAATTCTCACTCGTGCAGCAGCATGAACTTCCATGTGTCCAGTCACTCAACCCGCCCTCCCGTTTCCCTCTTCTTCGCCCCCGACGACGACGACTGCGACCTCCCCCACTCCCTCATCCCGCCACACACCCTCTTTTAACAAATGCCATCCTGGTGGTCAACAATCTCAGACGATAATGTCGCAGGGCCAAGTCGTCTCCCGGGCTCCACCACCTCCGTCTTTGGCAGGAGGGCAAGCGACGCGACCATGATATTCACCCCGCAACCCTCCTCCAGCGCCGCCCCTCCCGCTCATCCCGCTCTTCCACCCCCGCTGCCTGTCCCAAGCACCCCTGCTCCCGGTCTGCAGTATGCCTTGCCGGCGCCACAGCAGACCCAGCCGAGGACCGTCAAACTCACCCCTTCTGCCATTTTGTCTCTTCCGGTGAGTCGCCACACTCGAGTACGATCCGTTTGGCGCTCGCGAGCCGCGTCGCGTACAGCACTCTCATTTATACCCGTGTCTCCCTCGCATTACACCGCCTATCGGCTCTTTGACATGTTTCGCACTTGTACTTCATCTTCAACCCTCGGGAGGCCCAAACGGAAAGAATACTCATCATCGCTTGAATTTTTAGCATCGATTAGCACATCCTCCACCTGCAAAAGGCCAATTGCCTTCATGGGGTGTCATACCAGCATTTGACATTCGTCTCGAAGATATCTTAGATCGCAAACATCTTCCTCCACTTGGCTTGAAGGATTTTGAGGAATGGCTATTGTTCGTGGATCATGCTGCAGAGAACCTGTAAGTCATTCGCCACCATCTGTAGACGCGTTATCTAACTAGGATCGCAGCTACTTCATTCTGTGGCTACGAGAGTACACTGCTCGGTATACCGCGTGGGCTCAGCAATCGAAACGAGAGCACGAGTTCCTGCGCTCATCCACATCTACGCAGTCTCTCTCCCTCTCCAGTCCAGGCCATCCCCTCCGCACAAACCTCACAGACTCCCATCGTTCTCCCTTTCCTTCTTTCCCCAACACGACCTTCTGCCATTCCCCATCTTCTCCGAACCTCACTACTGCCGATGCTACGCGATATCCGGTAACGCACCCCCAAAACCCATCGCCCTGTCCCTCGCCAAGTCCGTCCCCACCGCGCCGACGGGATCGCCACCATCATCGCTATCTCCTTCCGCCGAGTCCGCCCAGCTCGTTGGCACTCTTCTACCTGAGGGCGAAAGAGACGTTCTTGACGCCGAACAAACCGTATGAGTTAGATGTCCCTAGCGAGGTGCTCATGGTCTTTCATCAAAGCAGCTCAACAAAGAGTAAGATATATTGGGTCAGTAGTCTGTGTTGACGGCTAATTGGTATCACAGGCTCGAGACAACCTATGCAACTCGCCCCTCCGCCAGATCCTGCCATCTTCAACGAGTTGGCGTCGATTATCGAGGAGAACCTGAAGGAGAGTTTGGCAAAGTTTGTTGTAGCGACTTACAACAATGTCGGCATGCCCCGAGCACATTGTGGAAGTGCTGGCGGATTGAGCATTGGCATCATATGGAGGTAAGCACTACGCTTTTGTGATATATCCGAAAAACCTGATGCATCGTGTACTCTCAGTGCACCGATCCTGGCTGCCAACTTCTCACTTGGAGGGGCACGTTGGTGGAGAGTTCTTGCGCTCCCTGGGATGTGGCTAGGTCTGACCGTGTTCATCTCAGCGATGTACGGGGTAAGTCTGTAGCTCCCGCTTGTGTCATATCTTTTCTCATTCTTGGCCATTATAGGTATGCATGATGATCTACATCTTCGGCGACCTTCGCCAACTCCGCTCATTCGAGCTTCTCCGGCCACAAATTTCGCCACCCAAGCCGCTCACCCGACGGCAACGCGAGAAGAGGCTGAACGCGGCGGAGGTTTCAGTAAGTGCGCCGATGCGCGCGCTCACGCGTCCGCCGAAGGCTAGAGTGTCGTTCAGCCCGCAGGCAAGCAGCCCTGTGGCTACGACGGCGAGGCCGGAGCTGAGGATCGTCCCTCCGTCACCGCCGCGCGTGTCCGTCGAGTCGCAGTCGCAGGTGCAGACACCGCTGTCGCCGCCGCCGCCGCCTGCTGTCGTCCACACGCCTGTGCGGTGGAACACCTTCCCCACGAACGACGCTGCGTCGTTCTCGACGTCGTCGTCCTACACGCGCAGCGACTCTGCCTCTGATTTCGGGGACTCGGACGAGGATGATTCGGACGAGGATGACTCGGACGAGGACGATCCTGAGAAGGTGAGGAAGAGCGCGATGAACCAGACGAGGCGGCCGCGGATCATCATCTCGGACGCGTTTTACGACGAGCATCCGTCGCCAGAGGGCCCGGCGACTGCGACCACGGATATTTGGACCGGTATGCCGGATGTCGTTAGTGGTGGGAGGGGTGCTGCGAGGAGGGGGAGCACGGGGGGTGTGGGACGGGGTGGAGAGGGAGGGGGCCCGCCGCTTTGGCCGGATTATGAGGCGAATGAGGAGGAGGAGGGGAACGCGACTGCTGCGTTTATCAAGCCGTTTGTGTATGATTTTGAGAATTATCGGTTTGGGTGGGTCCTTCACGCTGATTATTCCCGTCGCGCCTTGCTCATGTTTCCGTGTTTTCGTGTAGGACTGCGCCATATATGTACACACCTGCTCGCATCCACGTCGACGACAAAGAGGCGCAGACGCAGCAGCGTACGGCCGAGCTGCAACCCATCGAATCGTTCGACTTCGACGCGCTCCCACCCAACCGACCCCGCCCCACGCGCTTCAACCGCCCCACGACCTGGGCCGGCCCCCAACACCAACACCAACCGCACCACTCTCCGTCCAGCGTCGTCGGGATCATCCACCCCTCGGCCGACGACGCCATCCACCCCAGCACCTCCGCACGCGGGCGCAAGCCCTGCTGGAAAGGCCAACTCCGGATGAAACTCGGCGTC